>JAKTRK010000013.1:0-240916 GCA_030579675.1 Liangdongia quercuum | reverse complement strand
TTTTTTTTTTTTTTTTTTTTTTTTTTTTTTTTTTTTTTTTTTTTTTTTTTTTTCAGCACTGCTATGCTATTCCAAGGAAAAAAAAAAAAACTTTACATTGATATATGTATATAAAGTTAAAGCCCCACCTTACAAATATTGGTTACATCATGGATCAGCTAGAATGTTCATGTCAACTCTGTAGTGTATTTACAATGAGAAAAAACAAATTATACAACCCTGTCCATCTCTTGAATGGAATAATCTAGAATGAAACTCTGCTCGATGAGATCATCAACCCTGGAGTAGTGTCTCTCACTATATGGTATGATTGACTCAACTATATTGACCAAGCCGGGGATCTCAATCAGTTTTTCAACCTGGAAACTCTGTAGCAAGACTCTGATCAGTTTTTGGCTAACAACGAAAAACTTCGCATTGACGTTCCACGTTCTTATTCTCTTGAACAGCAATAAAATCTGATCATCGTTCAAAGTTTTGATCAACGAGTCCAGCTCTTCACCCAATACAGACTGGGACGAAGTCTCGGAAGATATAGAGTTCTTGACAACGTTGTATAATCTCATGGGATGGTCCAAGGTTAAAGCCAACAAAAAGGCGTTCGACCATTCCCCTCTGTTGATGTAGTTCTGTAGGGATTGCTCCTGCTCAACCTTCACCTTCCGAGACTCTTCCTCTTCCTTGTTGAGCTCTTCAGTGTTGTCAATCCAGAAATTGAATATCCCATCAGCATCAGCACTGACAAACTCCTCGCCATCGTCCCTGATAATCAAAGCCCATATCCTATTAGCATGCTGGTCCAAGGTTTTGACACATTCTGCTTCGTTCGTTTCCCATATTTTGATCAATCCGTCTGCGCCCGAAGAGATGATTTGCCTGTCTTTTTTCAAGAAGTCAACTCTTTGCACTGCATTGGTATGTCCTTCAAAAGTTTTCAGGCAGCTGAAATCAGTTAAAGACCACAGTTTCAGAGTCTTATCCCCAGACCCCGTAGCGAGAACTTTATCGTATTTGCAGAATTTGATGTCCCACAGACCTCGCTTATGGCCCTTGAGGATCCCTACAGTTTCTCCAGTATCCAAATCCCAAACCTTCCCCGTTTTATCATAACTTGCAGTGGCAAAGAACTCGTCGTTCGGCGAAACATCCAGGGCATTTATGTCCTTCTCATGTGCTCTTCTCGTATACTCAGAGCTCTTTACGTGGAAAGGCTCATCGTTTAGCTGCTTCTTTGGAGACGGGATTTTCCATTTCTTGATCGTCAAGTCAGAGGAGCCTGTGATTAAAAACGTTGGATAAGAGGACTCCTCACTTCGTGGTAAAGCAATCGCGCTCACAGAAGCAGCATGTCCACTGAAAATCGCATAAACTTTGAAAGTTTGCTCGTCGTCGTCATATCTCCATAATCTGGCATCATGGTCCTTGCTGGCAGTGGCAATCCATCTCCCATCAGCAGTAGCATCCAGGGCATTGAGAAGATCTGTATGACCTTCGTAAATCTCGACATCCAACGAGCTTACAGAGGGGTTGATTATTCGCAATGCTGGAGAGTTTGTTGCTAAGGCAATGGATTTCAAATCTGGACCAACGTAGCTCATGTCAGCAACCGTTCCATGGTTTCCAGCAATTTTTCTTTCAATTTCAATCGTTTGATTTTTTTCCAGAGTGGATGAGTCAATCTCAAAGATAGTTTGGTCAGAGAGTACTAGGAACAGCGCCGCACTGTTAGTCTTCAGGACGCCAGCAATCAACAACTCTTCGATTGGCTTTGCAGTCTGCGTGATGAATTCACCAGTTTTGTAGTCCCATACTTTGAACACAGCATCTCCACCGGCACTATATATCAAGTTGTCACTGAGAAATGCACAAGCCTCAACCTGCTGCCTCGAGGGTATCGTCTTTCTCAGTTTCCAACTTTTAGTGTCCCAGATCAAAAGTTCATCATCTCTCCCACCACTCAATAAGTAATGATTGCCCTCCCCACCGAAATCGAGACCTCTGACAGCATTAGTGTGTTCATTCAGGTTGGCAATTTGCTTTCGTTTCACAAGGTCCCAAATCTTAATCAACCCAGTCGTGTCACCGGATGCTAATTTCCAGTTATTCGAGTTCAACTCTCCGTCAAATTTCAGAGCAGAAATCGTGGATCCATGGCCTTTGAACGAATGCGTTACATACCCATTCTCAATATCCAAAACTTGAACGGACCCGTCTGACCCGCCAACACTGAACAGGGTAGAAGTAGGATCTGCAGCGCTGACGAAAACTGGTGATGGTAACTTCAGGCTCTTTATGAACTTTGATTCTTGCAGGTTGAATATCCGCAACTGTTGAGACTGTGATATGATCGCAAGAAATTTCCCATCTGGTGTGAGCTGCAGACAAGTCACAGGTTCACCGTCTCCTTCTAGCTCATGCAATATCTCATTGGTTGTCAAGTTGGTGATGACTATATCCTCCAAGACTGCAGTGGCCATGATGCTTCCGTTCGCAGATAGAGTGGCCAAAGCACCACCCACATAGAAAGGCGCCAGTTCTGTGCTTGAGTATGCCACCTTAGACATTCTGAAACAGCTTCTTCTATCCGGCTTTTGCTAATACCAACTACTTGAGGCTCTTCTTTCTAGTTCTAAAAAGTATTTAATACTGACTTCTTATGCTGGTCTAAAGAAAAAAAAAATATATATATATATATATTATTTACCCGGAAACATCTCATCTCCAATTTCCTTTTTGGGATAATCACCATTTTCGGATTGTACATATAGACTGCTTATATACACTTGAGATTACGGAAACAGAAAGTGCAATATCTTGATATATATATATATACAAGCGATGCTGGGTCTATACAGCTATACGTCTGAGGGACTGTCTGCTATCTAGTAACATTCTATATACAACACTATAATACAACGCGGAAACTGTATCGATGAGACTAACCGGAGAAAACGTCAATCTCTTCAGGGTTCTCCACTCCCAAATCCTTGAGATGCTTCGTCATTTCCTGCTGCAGCACGTCCTCGATGTTCTTGGTGCCGAAGAGGTACTGGCCGAATCTTGTTATGTTATATGCGAGGTCGCTTATTGTCATGGTCATCAGGAAAATGGTGTACCTGAAGAAACCCTCGGACTTCTGTTTCAACAGGGAGATCTTAGACGTTGCGTGGTTGATAGCCGCATTGTTGAGGTAGTATCCCCTGACAGCCTCCTTTGTGAAGAGGTTGATTCTATTTATCGGTGCTCTGAACCGCTGGTTCACTGTCTGGACCATTTTCATGGTTCTGCCGAGGAAAATCAGCTCGAGTGGGAACTTTTCAGTTTCTTTGAAGAAGTTTTTGAAAATGTTCTTCTTGAACTCTTCTCTCTCGAATTTCGTCATCTTGTTTATCTGTTCTCTTCCCCGTTGGTAAGGTTTCAGCATTGTGAAAGAGGCAAACATGTCAGACTGCTCGGACCCTACGCCCCAGCTAACAACGATTTTCCGGAGCTCCTTCTCGTTCAGCTCAAACATGCTTTTCCACACTGTGCAGTACTGCAGTCTCAACTTCTCACTCAGCTCCACGTAGAGCCCGTGGTCTAGTACGACGAGCTCCTGGTTGTGGGTATCCTTATTGTATCTCACAAGGATGTTCCCTGGGTGGGGATCAGAGTGAACAAACCCCCACTCGAACATCATTTTGGCGAAGAGATCGAGATAGTCATACACTATTTTCTTGGTATTGTACTTTTGCTGCAGATCGTAACCTTTCACCAGCGAGTCGCCTTCACACCACTCGGCAGTCAGAACCCTCCTTGTGGTGAGTTCCTCATACGTCGTTGGAACGTGCACTGTTTTCCGCAGGTAGGAGTCGCTTGCTATCAGCTTCTCGCAACGTCTGGCGTTCTGGAGCTCGTTCTGGAAGTCCACCTCTTCCGCTAAGCGGGCAGAGATATAGGCACCGGAAAACGACACGGGGATTTCAAAAGCCCTTTCGTAAACCTTGAGAAAGAAACGGTATACCCATAAATCAGCATGCATCTGTTTGGAGATGTAGTGGTGCTGTACTTTGAGCGCTACTTTGTCGCCATTTTTCAGCACAGCTTGGTGCACCTGCGCAATACTGGCACTGGCGATCGGTCTTTTGTCGATCGAGCTGAAGTACCTCTCCTCGTAATCGCTTCCCAGCTCTTCGCTCAAAATCTTGTCCACTTGCTCCCACGAGTCTTGAGGCGCAGCGTCGTAGAACCTCGCAAACTTGTCCTGGAAAGCTTTGGGGAATATACTCGCTTGGTTGGCAAGGTTCTGGCCCAGCTTGATGTACAGCCCTTTGTTGGAATACAGCAGATCCGTCAGCCTCGTTGCGTTCCTCTCGTGCAGAGCGGCAATGTCTTCAGACTCCTTGAACTTGAACTTGTAATCCAGTCCTATCCTCGTCAAAACGTACAGCGACTTGAGCGTACGGTACCCGGTATCTTCATAAAAGTAATGGTCGTAGAGCGAGCCTGCGCCCAGCGCGCTCGCTGTAAACAAGGCCGCCTTCGACCATCTGCTGCTCATCAAACTCGCACTCTTCCCGCTGAGTGTCCTTCTGAACATCCTTCGCCTCTCGTTCGTCTCGTTTGCTTGCCACTCCTATGCTTCTGCTTCTGCTTCTGCTTCTGCTTCTGCTTCTGCTGCCGCCCTGATGGATGACTGGCGCGCAACGTTGGTGATATTTGACTCTTTGGCCTACAATCTTCCCAATCTTGATACAGCAGTCTCGCGCGAGACTGCTATCTCTCTTTCGTACGAAAAACCACTGAAATTTGCATGGATAAGTAGATGAATTGGAGTAAACAAAGCAGACATCAAAAGACATCAAAAGCTTCCTCTGTCTCTCTGCACCGAGCGTTCAAGACATTAGGCGCTGGGCAGCCAGAAACATACAATACGGTGAACCAGGAGCCCAGGAGCCCAGGAGCCCAGGAGCCCAGGATCTGCAGCAATCTGTCAGTATTATATAATATCCAAGTATCAGAAAATACCCATAAAAGAGCACTCGACTTGCTTCTATGTACGTATTGTTGAATAATAATGTATATAATCTTTGATATCACTGTTCCAAGAAAGCGTTGAGTGTAGTGGTATACCAATTTCTCTCTTTCTCTCTTTCTCTCTTTTAATTTTGTTCTCTGCTAGCTATTGTGCTATTGATCGTAGAAGTGCGGGTGGGTTAAGAATGAACAAATACAGCAAGGTTCTCGCTCTCAGTCGTTCAAACTCAACATAAGAAACCTGCAATTAACCGAGAACGAGCCTTCTTTTATACTTATATATATATATATAAAAGTATATAGAAACATCTTCGATGAACTCCGATTTACTTTTTTTGATCCGAATCGGGAAATCAACACTCCACAGCTGCAAAAAAAAAAAAAAAAAAAAAAAAAAAACTTTTGAAGAAATCATCAACGAAAAGAATAAAGCGAAAAAAAAAAAAAGCGAGGAAACTTTGAAAGAATCCATCTGGGCATAAAAGTTTGTTAGACGAAAAGGAACGGTTTTCCATTTTATTTCTTTCGCAAGACGTTGCAGTTTGGTTGAATCAAGATGTCACAGAAGAATCTCAGCATCGTGAGACCTAATTTAATGACGAGTTTCGGCTCGTTGGGCACTTCTCCAATCAGCGTCACCATCCAGGCGCCAGCGCTATTCCAGCTGCTAGAGTTCTCGTTGCGCTCGGAAGACGGCAATAGAGTCATTGGTACGTTGCTAGGGTCCCGCTCAGACGACGGAGCAGAAGTTGAAATCAAGGATGCGTACATAGTACCTCATCGTGAAGAGGGAGACGAGGTCACCATTGAAGAGTTCCGCCATAGATCCCTATACCTTCTACACAAACGGGCCAATCCTAAAGACGTGATCCTGGGCTGGTTCTCGTCTAACCCAGCAATCGACTCGTTCACAGCTCTGGTGCATGATTTCTACTCCAGGGGCGCAGATGGCACTTACCCACACCCTGCAATCCATCTAACACTATCACAAGAAATAAACTCAGAACTCACCTCTTTGCCAACAGTCAGCACTTACATTGCTTCTCCATTGGGTGCCACAGGTGCCACTGCGTCGAGCTTGAAGATCGAGAAGGCCAGCTCTTATGTGTTCACTCCGATATCGAACAAGTTGGCGTTTGACGTTCCAGAATCCACAGTCCTTTCCTATGCATCCAGTGCCGTTTTCGAAGAGAACGCCGATAGCACTGCCGACTTGCAAACCGGATCAGTTGATTTGAAGCTCCTGATTGAACACTTGAACAAGATTGACTCGCTAATCGAAAAGACTCTACAGTACGTTGAAAAAGTTGAATCGAAAGAGATTGAAGGCGATGCAGAATTCGCAAAGTTCTTGCTCTCGAATTTGAAAACCAACATAAGAACATTCAACCCAGAGGAGCTGGAGAAAGCGTTCAATAACCACATTCAGGACACTTTGATGATCGAATATTTGGCAAGCTCCATAAAGACTCAGCTAGAACTATCAGCCAAATTGACAACTTTGATTTGAGGTTAGAGGATACAAAAACAAAACATGCAGCATGCGATTTAATTTTAATGTACACATAATCACGTCTCTTATTGAACACCTCCCGTAAGCAAGCATCCGGCGCCTTCATCTCTTCAGGCTAAAGTACAAAGTTGAATATTGTTCCCCGTATATATATATATATATATAAAAACATAAAAACACACAAATTATCCATTCCATGTTTGTTTCGATCCTAGCCAATGAGCAAGCATTCATACAGTAGTATATATTGATTCCCTCATCCCAGTTCAAGTAAAAGCCGCAGTCATGTATTCTTCAGAGAACGCAGTGCCGTCCAATGTATAACAAACATAGCTTTCTTTCTTTTTTTTTGTTTAGCTAATAATATACATATATAGCGAGAATTTGTGAGACCACTGATGGATCATGAAAACGAAGTTTGATAGCAAAGAGCAAGAATCCTCTAAAGTTCACGAAATAACACGCTCAGCTCAGCTTCGCTCCCCAAGCCAGAAAGAAATTCTTCAACGTTGTTCAACGTATCCTCGCTAAAGACCCCGCTTCTCGTCACTCGTAGGCCTTCGACAGCTGCTTCCGCAAAGCTTTGCCTTCTCCTTATTCTTGAACTCTTCTTCTTAGACTTGACGTTTTTATAAAGAACTCTTACAGGAGTCATGGTGATTTCATTAACCCTTTGTCTAGTCTTCTTGCTCTGTTTTTTCCCTCCAGTGGCAGAATTAGCATAGAGACGAGTGGCATTGATATGTGAGTTGTCGTTAACAATGCCTTTGTTTCTGAAAGCGGACAATGGCACCTTACGATTTGACCCTGTGACTTCTAGCCATTGTTCGTGGTTCAAAGCTTCGGCTTCGTCGTCGTCTTCCTCAAGCTCACTCATGTTCAGCAACTCATCCAACGTTAATTCCTCAATATTATTTGCGGCAGCAGATACAGGCGTCACAGGAACAGGGTTTATTCTTTCCGTTCCCTTTGTTGGCGTAGGCAGTAACGATCGCGTAGAAAGCCCATCAATAATACCGAAAGGCTTGTGATCTGTAGACCAAGTTCCCAGGGCTGGAGGTCGAGCGATAAGTGACGATGAGGATAGCAATTCTTGTGCTTTGGAGCCAACCTTCTTCCGCGAAGACGGTGGCGGAAGGGTTGTGTCTTCATCAGTTGCTTCATCATCACTTAAACCATGATTGTGCGCTTCTTCACCTTCTTCGTTCTCTTCTCCAGAGCTAAAGAAATAGTCCCAGAGATACGAATCGTCATCGCTATCCATATCTTCCTTATTTTCGTTGAATAGGCTTCCATTCGTATACAGCTTCTGTTTGAAAGCAGAATCGTCAAAGTAGGGCACGAAAAAATCATCGTCGTTGAGTTCTTCATCATCGTCATAGTCATCGTCATCATCGGCGTATTCGTCATCGGAAGCAAGCTCCAAGGTTTTCTCAGCGTCCTCCTCACTCTTTCCAACTTGCTCAGCAACAAAAGGTTTTGGAGTAGCGTTACTAACACTCAAGAATGAAGAGCTTCCATCGTCTGCATTGAATTCATCGACAATGTTATCGGCTTCTTCTTTAAGCAGGTTATAGTCGTCATCACCAGTGTCGATACCAGTATCAATACCATCGCTTTCCTGCTCCAGAGTACGTAGCAATTCATCTTTATCTATGTCATCATCTGACTCAGAAGACTCAATGGCAGGATATTCCAATGGCTCATCATTTATTGTAGCAAAATTGTTTGGCGGAGGGATAACTCCGCTTAGTTCCTCTCCTAGGTCTTCCTCCTCTTCAGGCCCCAATTTGATCTGATTATCGTTTTTACTGAAGTTGAAAGAGAAATCAACATCTCCAGAGTCTATGTTTGGAAGCGTGCGAGCATCTGGAGAGGGGGACTTGAATGGACTGCTACCTCTAAATCTTTGTAATTTGGCTTTTCTTTCAGCAGTGAGTTTGACGAAATCAACATTCTCATCATCTGAGGAACTTGAGTCTTCCGCATCGCCGCCATCTTCATCGCTAGACGAGGTATTGACAACTCGATTGGAATGACTTCTCCACAGTTCTTCATTCGCAGAATCACTATCATCTTCTTCTTCGCTCTCTGACGCTATGGCTTGAAACGCTTTGCTCTTTTTAGACGGCACTTCATCTTCTTCATCTTCTTCACTCTCAAAGTCGCTGAGTGATGAGGACTCAGAATCAATGATGCTAAATCTCCGCTGTTTGAATTTGGAGGCTGGAATATGTGTTTTCCCAGGGGCTTTAGATGCCTTCACTTTAACAGATTTGGGAGAAATGTTCTTTTTGGAATTCTTAGCCATTTTGAAGGATCTTCAATGCTTCTTTTAGAAAAGGAGAGTTATTACAAATGTGCTTGCAAAAATATCCATGGCAAACAAAACTTACGTTAAACTGTCCTTCTCTGCTTTTTCTCTGTATGTGAGTTCTTGGATCTCTATGTTGTATTAGTTCTAATTGTCTCTCTAGTTTCTGAAAATAAAGACCTTTGGAATGACCCACACTCCAATAAGTCTTTTGTTAGTTCCCTCAATCTGCGCTGCTCCTTATAGCGATAAGGAAAAGCACATTTTAGGGTCTATAGTAATGTAAATGGGTTCAATTGGTCTCAATAGAGATGATATTGGGTATAGCAATTAGCAGCGGCGAAGACTGATTATCTGAAAGCGAACAGCAAAATCGAGACCAGCAGCTATGATATAGTATTTGTGGTAAGATGCTTTAGAGAAGAATTGTCTTGAGAGCAGTGATCCCAGAAGAAGTGTCCTTTAAATAACAGTTGATGGTTGTTTCTATAGTAGACTATAAATTTTTATAGAGAGAAAAATTTTATTTCCGTAAAAGGGAAAAACGAGGAGAAGAGCACCGGAAATTACCGTTTTGGGAGGAAACTAATGTATGGAGGCATGAAGCTGATAGAACTGGCGGGCGAAGTCTTCAACAGTTAACGTTTTTGAGTATAGTTGGTGCTGTTTGATATGTAAAGATGCAAGTGTTCAATCGCTGGACTGGTTGTGTCAGCAGATTTTTTGAAGGAGTTTACGACTATATATATATATATATATATATATATATAGATAGATATGTGAACGGATCGTGAATAAACAGATAAAAATAAATTTGTGTCAGAGTAAGGCTCAGACAAGTAAGAAACAACGCAATATTAATATATAGAGTGAGGTACAGATATATGTATGTACTTACCAATACATTTACACACGTACCCAGGTGAGAAAATACTTGAAAAGACAAAAGACAATGACACCATAAGGTCTTCTCATTGATATTCGAGATCTAACTATTGAAACCTTGACATAGACGTCTTAGTCGACGGCTTAGTTGCCCTTAGACTCATGAAAGTACTACACCATAGAGTGAGTAGAGCAGATCAGACTTCAATTGGCCAACAACTGTCTTCCTTTTTGGGTATTCTTTCTTCGTGATCAAGACTCTGGTTTCATACCATGGTTTCTCGGAAATTACCCTTCTAGAAACACACCCCGAAAAGAACAGCGTAGCAGCGTGAGCTAAAAACAATACCTCAGCTCATCTCTCCAATACACAATTATCAGGATCCCAAATTAACAGCAATATGAAGCTAGAAATCTCAATTGCCTTGATACTTGCCTTCATCAGGTTCGGTTACGCCGACGAGATCATTGGTGTTGCTCCAAAAGGTACGTTCTTCGTATCACTAGATAATACGTTGACGTGTTAAAAAAGTCATACTAACGTTCAATGTGTAGACCAAGAGTTGTACCAGGCGGATGCTGATGGGAAATGGAAGTGCCTGTCGAATCCAGAGATAGTGTTAAACTTCAACCAGGTCAATGACGATTTCTGCGATTGTCCTGATGGTAGTGACGAACCGGGAACTAGTGCATGCCCACAAAACAAGTTTTATTGCCGAAACGAAGGGCACATTCCTAATTACATTAGCTCATCCAAGGTAAACGACGGCGTATGTGACTATGATGAGTGCTGCGATGGGTCTGATGAGTGGAATACACCTGTTGATTGTCCAAATAGATGTGAAGAGATTCACAAGGCCTACGAAGCGAAAGCCAAATTGGAGAAAAAAGAGTACACAATTGGACTTGATAAAGCAGAGAAGATCAAGCGAGCTGCACTGAGACAGAGAGCTAAATTGGAAGCCAATTTACAGGCTGAGGAACAAATCGTTGGCTTCGTTGGTAAAGAGTTGAAGAATCATCAAGAGCTCTTGGAGCAATACGAAGGTAGCGAGATATCTGAAGTGAAAGCTGAGATTAAGAAGGTTTCCACTGAACTGGAGAACGAAATTGCTGAAAACTTCAACAAGATTGGTGCAGCCAATTCAGATCTTCAGACTGTTCATGCAATTTTGTCCGATCTTGTTGCAGGCTTCAACGAAAATTTGAACGATGAAGCTGTTAAGTCAGCTGTCGAAAACTTCATTAAGCACCAGGAAGATTTCAAAGCATTTTATCACTATCTTGGTACTGAGGTCATCCATCAAGAGGTTTTCGATCATCTAGGCAGAGTGAACATTTACGAAAGTATTGAGGGTCCAACTATCGACGATCTATCTGAAAAGATCAGCCGTGGTATTTCTAAGTTCCGTGCAGTTGGTGATAGACTAGATGAGCTGGAAGAGGAATTGAACGCCTTGGTTGAGAATTACAATCCAAACTTCAACGATCCAAATGTCAAGCATGCTGTTAATTCATTCAAAGATTACAAAGCAGGCAAGTCGTCAGAAGCACTTGACATTCCAGACTTGAAAGAGTTTACAGCATCGAAGTTCCATGAGATCAACAGTTTAGTTGAAAAATTGAAGGAAGCTCAAAAGAAACAGTTCTCTGCTACTACCGATTCTGAGGTTCAGCGGGATAGTGGTCCAATCGCAGAACTCGTATCTAAAGACGGAATTATCAGTAGAGCTAGACGTACATTCAGAAATGCCGTTTTGAGATTTCTAGGTGTTACTGATGCCAGGGAACGTGCGTTTGGAGGACCAATTCCTGAAAACCAAGAAGAGCTGCTATCGAAGCTCAGCGAGATCGAGCTAGACTACAAGAATATCACCGATAGTGTCAATTTACTGAGAGCAGACCTAGCCCAAAATCTTGGACCTCATGACGTCCTGAGAGCACTAGCTGATATTTCGATCAAGGGCCATATTGGGGAATACGACTACGAAGTTTTCTATACTGGCGATGTATTCCAAGAGGGCCATGGTAGCCGTGTCAAGATTGGAACTTATGCTAGCAACGAGGTTGAAGATATCGATGACAAGAGCCATAAACTGATCTTGAAGTACGACAACGGTGACAAATGCTGGAATGGACCAAAGAGAAATGCAGTTGTCACTATTGAGTGCGGCGCTGAACCAGAAATACTCACAGTGACTGAACCAGAAAAATGTGAGTACCATTTCAAAGTGAAAGCTCCAATCGGTTGTAAAATCCCTGAATCAGAATAAATTGACAGTATCACTGAGACTAGTTTAAGCTGACTGTATTAGACTATATAACTCTATCGAATGTTCTAAAGACTCAAATAAGCCATCTCTTGTAGTCTGAGAAGAACCCACACTATATATATATATATATAGTCCTTTGCACAGGACCCTTTTCACAGACCAAGACTCTTCTTTTGTATGGAGAATGACCTTGAAAAAGAATCATCAATACGTATCTGGCGTAGCTAGACCAGTAACTGAGGTTCTCAATCGTTTAGAGAAAAAAAAAAAATTCGAGACAGCTCATATGTACGCTATCAAATACTTCCTCTGTGTTGATAACACTAGCAATAGCGAAAAACTGTAAATTTATATGGGAGTGTGGCCGAGTGGTTAAGGCGCCCGCTTCAGGTACTGGAATTCTAAAGACCTTCGGGGATTTAGAGGTTCAAAATCCGGATATGCAGGTCTCTTCTAAGAGGCGCGAGTTCGAACCTCGTCACTTCCACTTAAACTATTTGACATCTTGGGCTGCAGTGATAGAATACTATCACAGTAAGCTCAATTCTTTTTATTTTTGGAAGAGGATATGTATATATATATATATAGGTATTGCTGAATGAAACAGCTACAATGCAGGATCTTGAGTAGGATTGAAGAAGAATGTAAGATATCAGAGTGAGAACATCGAATTATGTTGATTAGTATATCTATGGAAACTATTTTGGTTTAGACTTTGGGCCCCAGTTCTTGGATGGATTTTCTTGGTATCTCACAATCTTGAGTTTTCTCAACTTTTCGATCTTTGCGCTGTTCTCATTCAGTTGGAAACTTATCGTTTGATCCTCTTTTAGCGCAATTTTGTCATTAGTCATTATCTTATAACCAGCAGTGTTCTTGCCCAGTTTTTCAACGTCGAAGTTTGGAGATTTCGTATTACAGTACTCTTTGAAAACGGCCCAGATTGCATTCCAGTCGGCATCGGTTTTGATTGCGGATGGCACAGTATGAGTTAGTGATGAGCTGTAGCCTAGATTACCCAGGGCAGCAACAACAAGCTTCAAAGGAGGCACCTGACATTTCAAAATGGAGCACACTTTCTCAGGTTTGAAATAGAACGGTGGTTCAAGTTCGTTCAATGCTAGTGTCAACATTCCCTCTATTCTTTTTTTGGTTTTATAGACCTCTTCGCTGAGTTCGTTTTTGTTGATGTCCAGAATCTTCTGGACGAATTCCTTGTTGTGTAGCGGACCCCCGTACATTGGGCCTGTCAAATGATTGACGAACCCGCAGTAATGACAATGAGATCCAACAGGAGGACCTTGGGCCAAGCCAAACTTTGCAGAACCATTTTCCCTTGCCGTCATTCTCCCCAAAGGTTGGTTGTACACTGTTCCACAGCCGGAGCAAACGTAGGATATGAGTGTCTTCGATGCGAGTTTCTTTACTTCAATTGGCGCAGTCTTGACTTTTATGAACAGGCGGACGTAGAAATCGATACTCAAGCAGAGTAACGGCTCGATTGTTCTTTTGTACTTTGCAGCAGTGGTAGCGATCATGTTCAAAACGAGCCTTAATGCGGATTCATGGACAGCATCACCAGTAATGTTTGTTCCACCATAGAGGGCAAAGCACTTCTCAGGGTAGCCGTTACCAGCAAGAACTGCAAGATCGGTACATGTGACAAGAAGAAGACCATCACTGGAAACGCTTTGGATTGCAGCATCTATGAACGGGGTAGCTGTCCCATAGGGATCAAGGTCAATAACGTTGAAGATCTTGTTGTGACTTTTCGCTTCATACATGTAAGCATTGGCATCACCTTTGTTTGACTTCAAGATATCAGCAACTTTATTGAACTCTATATTTCGATTGATTGAATTCACAGCCTCTGGGCTGAAATCATTGGCAATCACGGTCTTGACGTTTGGAATTTCTTTAGCGTATCTGATGGCACGAAGTCCAGTTGCTGACAACGCTTCTAGAATCGTGATGTAGGGCTGGATGGATTCGGGCTCCTCGCTGTCGAGTTTTCTCTTCTTACTGACAAGGTTGTTACCATAGAGCTCAGACCAGGCTCTGATAGCAGCAGTACTGAGATCCCTATTGAATTGCTGGATAGGGTTGTAGAAGACGTCTTCCTTCTTCGGGAACAGGATTTGTGCAGTTCCCTCTTTGACAACATTGAAGTCTTCGAGGTTGATTTCCGACATGACTGAATTGGGCTGTTTGAACGTCTTCCTCAGGATGTTCCTCAAAATGCTCATCCACGTTGGCAATCTCAGAAACTCCCAGTCTATTTTTTTTTCCAAATTTTTTAACAGGGTGGCTAAATTTTTTTTTTTTTTTTTTTTTTTTTTTTTTTTGGTATAATGTGTGAAGTCATCTGGTCCAAATACTCGCTTCGAAGAGTTGAGCAAAGTTCATATAGATGCTTGAGGCTGCTGAGAGGAACTCGGAGTTATAGATCAGAGGTGTTGGTATTTGAATAGTATAGATAACGTTTGGAGGGGGCCCCTCAATACTCGAGAAATATCGCGTTTCTGAGCCTTTTTCATCGTTACTGTCCAGTCTCAATTCGATTCATTCTCGGAAACTCCATCTTTTAACGGTGAAATAGTACATACCCCACGAGATATATATCTCCTACTCATAAGTTCGAGCTCACTCAGATGATGCAGATCGATTTCGAACTGCTTATATGGATGCTGCTTCCAATATTGGTTCTGTCACTGCTGGTAGTGATATATATGTGAGTTCAGATAGTGGTTTTCTTTTGGTTCTTGGCCCTTCTAACATAACATGTCTCTAGCAGCTATGAAGAATCAATTAGTGCAAAAGTGTCAGAACTCGGAAATTTCCTAAGCAAGATTGATACGACAATGTTTGGTGGAAGACTATTGCCAGCACTGGTGTTCATAAGAAATTGGGCTATACCAGGACTGTACCTCGTGCTTTACGCCCTTTTAGTGACATTTTTCTATACGAGGTTATTCCCCAAGATCATACGGCCCAATACTACTATTTACAGCACTGTGCTGTGTCTATTACTTTTGACATTCTTCAGTGCGATATTTAAGACCCCAGAATACCTCGAATCGCAGAATGCTAACCAGCATACGCCGAAATTCAGTAACGACAGGCTCATCTTTTTTGACGACCAAGTTTGCAAGACATGCAAACTGGTCAAGCCTGCACGGTCGAAGCACTGTAAAGTATGTGGGAGGTGTGTCCTGTATTTTGACCACCATTGCATCTGGATTAATAACTGTGTTGGAGGCGGAAATTTTGGGTGGTTCTACGGGTTTTTGTTGCTGAATGTCATCAGCATCACGTACGGCATTGTAATCACGCTACAGATAATCTTTGAACTGCAGAGGACGATCAGGTTCGAGATATACAACGTGTCGTACTACCCGAATGAATTTGCATTTATGTTAATCTTGGTGATGCTGGATCTTGTTTTGATATGGTTTTTAGGGGTCCATTTGGACTTCACGTCTAGAGGAATGACTACGAATGAAGCAGACAAATGGGGCGACGTTCATTATTTGGTGGAACTAGGAACCTTGTACTTTTCGCCCGATGACGGCGAGTACTACGAGTACCTAACGCGGGAGGATGTTTTCGTTGGGCTGAATGTGAGGGACAATAGAGTGAAGCGTGTTGATAGGAAAGCTTTGCTAAAAGTAAGTAGCGTTGATGAACTGGCCAACATTTACGACAAAGGAATATGGGCAAACTTGAAGGAGAGGTTATTCGACTGAGAGTCGTTTCATGATAATCGGATTAACTGTGATTTTGTAAGTGATTCTGTTCGGTGCGGTATTAAATAGTGGTTTAGTGGAGGCGGCAATGCTGCTATGCGTTTCTTGATTAGTTGCAGTGGTGAACCGGGACTTGAGCTTTGTGGAGGCTTCGTCCTTGATTCCCAAAGGGCCTTTGTTTCTCGGTACAAAATCCTGTGGTACAATTGAAGGTGTGTGAGTAATGGGTTTGATGACACACTTGATGAATTGCCTGTAGATTGGATCAGTAAGCGTAGTCTTTGATGACAGGATCGCCTCTTTCTTGAATTTGATTTTCTGATTGATTGTTTTCAGTTTCAGCTGGAAGTTCAGTGGCTGTGGAAGATGAGCACCTTTTCCAATCCCGTCTTCGTCCTCGTCTTGGTACTCGTCTTCGTGATTGAATCGGATCTTGACTTTGCTCTTGTTGTGTGTCTTTGAGATGGATCTTTGCACAGTTGCTTTGCAAGGCTGCTGCTGCTGCTCCTCCTCAAACTGTGTAGGCTCAATGTCAAGTGTCCCCGTTATATCTTTGAAGTTTGGAAGCACGTTACAGTGAAGTAGCTCGTTGGCTATATCGTCGCTATCCTGGAAGTCTCTCTTATGCTGCTGCGTGAAGTTGAACCTCTTGGTGCGAGAAGAGGTGAATAACCGCGGTGCAAAAGTGTCGTTTCCCTCGTCCTCTGGTGTATCCTGTTGGTGGAAGTTGTCATAATGGAGAGCCGTTGAGAACCCTTGCTTCTTTTGTCTCTTGTTTCCATACTGCAGCCGTGGTGGCATTGACCTGGCGTCTGAGGTTTCGCTTTATGCTAATGTGAATAGAAGTTGTTCTAACTTATAATTGTGCATGTGTGTGTGTGTGTGTGTCAGCAAAAAAGTAAAGTAAAATGTGTTATAATTCACCATTTGATTGATGGTGGTGATATTTATATATATATATATATATATAAATATGTACCATCGTTGAAAAACAAAGAAAGACAGCAGCCGCTTTCAAGGAAAAGGAAGCCTCGAGGGTGCAAGACACGTCGTTATGAGAGTGCTGAAAGTGCTGATTAACTCTTCTAGGAACATAAAACTGCTCTGGCTGTCGGTGTTTCTCAGGATGTTCGCATATGGGGCCAGCAACATCGTTCTCACACAGCTTCTGAAGGCTCTCGGAGTTTCTGAGCAGCTGATGGGAGTGTTCATGGCGCTGACGCTGGTTGGCGATGCCGGGCTGACGCTGCTGCTGACATGGCATGCAGACAGGCTCGGCAGGCGGCGGGTGGTGATGGGCGGGGCAGCGCTAATGTGTATCTCCGGGATGATATTCTCGCAGAGCGGCCGGTTCTCGGTGCTGCTTCTCGCAGCAGTTGCCGGAGTCGTGTCTCCGAGTGGAGACGAGGTGGGACCGTTCAAGGCCATCGAGGAAGCGATGCTAGCGCGACTAGCTCTACGCACCGAGCGCGCCGAAGTATACTGCTGGCACTGGCTACTGGGCGCCGCTGGTGGGGCGTGCGGATCGCTTGCTGCTGGGATGGTGGTGCAGTCGGCGGGTGGAGGCCTGGCGTCGTACAGACTTGTATTCCTCGGGTACGCTGCCCTAGGAGGAATCAAACTCGTAGCGCTGTCGGTGCTTGGTGAAGAGTGCGAGCTGGAGCCAGAGCTGGAGGAGGAAGCTCTTTTGGGCGTTGAGACTATCGAAGACGTTAGTTCGCTGGAGAGACAAGAGGAGGCTGCGATCCCTGCAGGCAAGCATGTGCTGCACAAGTTGCTGACTATATTCATGCTCGACTCGTTGGGCTCAGGATTCCTCAACAGCGCCTGGATGGTTTACTACTACAAGACTCGTTTCCTTGCTGAGGACTCGGCACTTGGCCTTCTCTTTTTCAGCACGAACATCGCCAACGCGCTCTCTGCTCTGCCCTCAGCACACCTGGCGAACACTCTGGGCCCTGTGAGGTCCACCCTCATTGCACAGGTACCGAGCATGCTCTTCCTCGGGACCGTACCAGCGATGGCCACTTTCCCCGGAGCAGTCGTGCTCACCGTGCTGCACTATGCGACGAGCGCCATGGACGTTGTACCGCGGCAGGTGCTTCTCACTGCGGTGCTGAAGCCCCGGCAGCTCACCCGCTCTCTTGGCGCAGTCAACATCGCCAAGACCTTTGCGCGCTGCATTGGGCCTGTTATCACCGGTCGGTTAGCGGGAAAAGACCATATCGGTGTCGCCTTCATTGCCTCGGCGGGACTCGTACTCTTGGCAGACGCCCTTCTAGCCACGCTTTTCTACGGAATAGACGAGCGTATTGTTGCAAACAAGTAGTTATAGAAAGAAATAGAGAGAGAGACAGGGAGAGAGAAATAGAGAGACTCTGTGTATGTGTGCATATATGTGTGTTGCGGTACTATTGTATCAGCTTTATAGAAACAGTTAAAAAAGGTATCTTCTAATACAAAAACCGCAATAAAACGAAAGCTTGACAGAAAAAGATATCTGCAGTCGTTAGACGTAGACGTAGTCGTAGACGTAGTCGTAGATACAGACAGAATACACCAGCGTACGTCTTCAGTTTGAGAGGTCTAGATTATACATCTCTAAATTTGTCCCTTCCTTTCTACTTCAACTTTCTAGACTTCTCTCTCGGCTTCTGTCCAAACCACAAAGCCAAGCAAAAGATAAACATTCTGCTTCGTTTCAGCTCCCACAGCACTTTCAACACTCTCAACACCAACAAAGATCGTTCAGAACCATATATTTTTTTTTTGCTCTCTCTTACTCTCTCTCTCTCTCCATTCTCTCCTACTCTGTTAAACCTAACAGAGCTTCATGCACTCAAGGACTCATTTCGACAAGATTCCTAAAAGATGGTGCAGGTCTGGGATCATCTTAACGTAAGCATCCATCGTCTTTGAAACAACATCATCATCGTTCACAACAAAGCTTGCCAGGACAGACCTACTAACGGACCCTTTTTTTCTTCTAGGTCGACAAGCCGCACATTGCATACGCCGTTGTTGGTGTATTCTCTGCCGTATTCTCGTTGATATCCCTTTTTGTTAAGGAGCGCCTTTACATTGGCGAGGCTACAGTCGCTGCCATCGTGGGTTTGATCGTGGGACCGCACTGTCTTAACTGGTTTGCCCCTACAACATGGGGGAACACCGATAGGATTACGCTTGAGATATCGAGGATCGTTTTGTGCTTACAGATATTCGCAGTCGCTGTTGAGTTGCCCAAGAAGTACATGCTCAGACACTGGCTATCCGTTGCTCTGCTTCTTGTGCCCGTAATGACTGCCGGCTGGCTTATTGTGGGCGCATTTGTCTACCTCGTCATACCTGGGCTCAACTTTCCCGAAGGGTTGCTCATAGCTGCTTGTATAACCGCTACAGACCCTGTTCTTGCGGCTGCAGTCGTGGGGAAGGGAAAGTTTGCTAGACGTGTGCCAGGACACTTGCGGAACATATTGACTGCTGAGTCGGGCTGTAACGATGGAATGGCATTCCCTTTTATCTATTTATCGCTAAATCTCATAATCCACAAGGGCCATGCTGGCGAGATTATCAAAGATTGGATTTGCGTCACAATTTTGTACGAGTGCATCTTTGGATGTGTTTTTGGCGCTGCTATTGGCTACTTTGGAAGACATGCAATCAAGTTTGCCGAGAATCATACCTTGATTGATAGAGAATCATTCTTGTCGCTATACATATTCTTAGCGTTCACTTGCGCAGGGTTTGGTTCAATGTTAGGTGTTGATGATCTATTGGTTTCCTTTGCTGCTGGTACTGCTTTCGCTTGGGACGGTTGGTTTGCTCAAAAAACTGAAGAGTCAAACGTTTCAACAGTTATAGACTTGGTATTAAACTTATCCTACTTTGTCTACTTTGGAGCTATCGTGCCATGGCCAGATTACAACAACTCTGAAATAGGGACAAACTGCTGGAGATTGATCATCTTGGCCATAGTGGTCATTTTCTTGCGGAGAATCCCTGCAGTTATGGTTCTAAAGCCTCTAATTCCAGACATAAAAAGTTGGAGAGAGGCCCTTTTCTGTGCCCATTTTGGCCCAATTGGAGTCGGGGCCATTTTCGCTGCTATATTAGCTAGAGCTGAGCTAGAAGGTGCAACATCTCATACCAAATCTCCTCTTGATCAATTACCGAGTAAAGGCTCACCCAACTATGAGCTCATTGCAAATATTTGGCCAATAGTCACCTTCTTGGTGATTGCTTCAATCATCGTTCATGGCTCTTCAGTTGCTGTGATAACTTTAGGCAGACACTTACATACAATGGCTATAACGATGTCGATGACAACAACAACTGGTAACGGTAACTCATCTTCCTGGATGTCACGTTTACCAGATCTTAAATCAAATGGCCGCTCGTTTTCATTGCACCGTATCGATACCTTGGCTCCGCCATCGCTGAAAAAAAACAATACTGATGGCGCAGGTAAACTATCTCAAACGCCTACAGTGGAGACTAGTGGAATCCCAGCTAAGCCTGCAGGCGGTATGAAGAAAAAGAAAAAACCAAAACACAAAAGAAAGTGGTCTAAGTCACGATTGTCCCGTATTTCATCGCGCATTTCGACTAGAGATGAGACATTAGAAGAACATGACGCTGAAAAATTACAGCGTGAAAAAGAAGCTCAAGCTGCCACATTTGCGTTGGGCAGTGGAAACCATGCAGCACGAAACTACTCGCAAGAGGAAATTCAAGACCAATTTCCTCCACATAACGAGGAAGGCTATATCAAATCTGGAATCACGCCCGCCCCAACATTCACCGAGCCCCCAGTTCCATTCCCATCAGACTCACATCCACAGGAATCACCTTCCACTTCTCAACCTAAGCCAACATCTAAGGACCAACGACAAACAAGAAGACCTACGAATCTTTATACCGAAGGTAATACTATAATTATTGAAGATCAGCACGGTGAAATAATAGATTCGGCTAGCTTGAAATCTAAAGACGATAAAGTGGGAACAGATCTGTCCCTGAACCGTACACATAGTAGATCTTCCCATGGATCGGCTAGCTCAATCATTAAGAGAACTGGTACTCTCTTGGAGCGTATTACATCGAACGGAAGCCCTTCTAGAGAACGCTCCAAACTCATGGCTTACAGACTCAATGATCAACTAGTGATTGAAAATGAAGATGGGGAAATCGTTAGAAGATATAAAATCAATCAACACGCACCTCACAATACCCCAACCTCTGATTCTACTAGAGCATCAAGAAGCACCACAGTTGTCAATGGTATTACAAAGGCCATATCTTCTGTTATCGGCTTGAAATCAGCTACTAGCTCTACACCACAAGAGATGGAGCAGAAGAGTTCCTCTTTGTTACCTACTTATCAAAAACCAGACTCCAGTACCGGTTCCTCAAAAGAAAATGAGACTGTATCGGATGATGATGATGATGATGATGATGATGATGAAGAAGAAGATGTCGGAGATTCCGAAAACGATGACGATAATGACTTTGAAGACTCTGAAGACTCTGAAGCTGAATCTCACAATCAAGGGCAGCAGTTATCACGTCAAGAAAAGATTTACCCTGGCAGTGAACATTATGACGAAGAAGAAACCCCTGTTGAAAGGGCAAGACGACTTACTGCCCTAGGGAAAGTTAAAGCCCCAAGAGACGAGGATGATGAAGAAGAATCGCCTATTTCCATAGTGCCAGGTGGCTCATCGAGCTCAAGGGGTGTTGTATCCAGCATTGGCCGAAGCCTGGGACTCAAGCCACCTCAAGAACAAGTACTTTATGACTCACCGCCTGCAAAGCAAAGCATCCAGTTCCAAGATCCACCCATTCCACCCAGACACTAGAAAAGTGCCTGACTGCATTTTTTCATGATCCAATTGCTCCCATAATTATTATAATTGATCTCGTTGTTATTTCCTTAATCCAGTTATTTATTTCGATTACGCACTTTACATGGTATCCTACCTGATTCCAGGTCTCCACCGTAGAATAGACTATCCTCCACTCAGTACTACACGATTAATGGCCTCAGAACTTCTAATCATTGCTCTCTTCGCTCGTTACTGAAGGCATACACTTGCTTACATAAGCACACATTGCTAAGAAGAAGTCAGACTGAATTAGTAAAAAACGAGCTTCAAGAGGTTCGCTTATAACATCAATGACTCAATCTTTCGAGTAAAGCAAATGGACCAGAACTCGCAGAATGAGAAAGGGCCCCCTTTGCCAGAGCTTTTTCCGAAGATTGCACAGTATCCAATATATGACTCTTCAAATGGTGTGGAACTTGAAGATATCGAGCATTTCATCGATGATTCAACCTCAGTGAAGACCTTTCAAATCAGGGAAAAGCTGGATCAGCTTGATACAACGCAGTGGGAAAACAAAACGAATGATAAGTTCTTCTTCACAAAGTTATACGGCATGGACAAGAATGACGAGGAACTCTCGGACTTTGATAACTACAACAAGTTGGTCCAGAAAGAAGTGCTATTGGAGAACAAAACTAAACGAATAATAGATGAGATGCATAATAATACCCTCAAGATAAGCCACGGACTGGATAACAGGTTTGATGCTGGGGAGGAACTCGAGAGAAATGAGGAGCCACAGATTCTCAATCTCCGCAGCCTGCTTCATGACCGCAAGACGCAGAAACCATTTCACGAGATGCCCAAGATATATAGAGAGACGACAGCAGGGTCGAACCGTACGGAAGTGGTTGATTTCTACAAGTTAGGACTTTCGCTTTCTAGCAGTGGGGGTAATGGTGGAGTCAATGGTGGAGGTAATGGCAATGGTAATGACAACAGTGGCAGGTTTGCAGAGAACAACCATCCCTATCATCTTCAGCGCAAGCTAAAAATTCAACAGATCCAAATGATTGCGCTAGGTGGAACACTGGGAGTAGGCCTATTTTTGAACTCTGGGAAGGCGTTTTCAGTTGGAGGCCCGCTGGGTTGCTTTTTAGGGTTTTTGATTGCAGGCTCTATAGTTCTGGCGACAATGCTGTCGTTCGCAGAGATGTCGACTCTGATACCGACAACGTCCAGTATATCAGGACTTGCCTCCAGATTTGTGGAGGATGCATTTGGCTTTGCGCTGGGCTGGATATATTGGCTATCATTTGCATTTGCAATGCCTAGTGAGGTTTGTGCTGCTACTATCATGCTGAGCTATTACGATACCTTGAATTTGAATAGCGGTACAACAGTTGGATTTGTAACACTGTTTCTGGCGTTTATTATAACTGTAAATCTGTTCGATGTCAAAGTTTATGGGAATTTCGAGTACTGTTTTAGTTTATTCAAAGTTGTGATCACGGTTGTTTTAATCATATCCATGATTGTTGTTAATGTGCGTGGAAAGTATGGGTTCAAATTTTGGGATAGCAAGAAGTCTACAGATTATCTGACCTATGGAGTTTTCAGACCGACGTTTGATTTAAGTGACATTGGCACGGGTGCTAAGAATGGGATTGGCGGCGGATTGGGCCGATTTCTTGGTGCAATGACGTCTGTGTTGATTGCGTCATATGCATTTACTGGTAGTGAGATCGGATTCGTGGCAGCAATGGAATGTAGGAATCCAAGAAAGGCACTTCCATCTGTTACTAAAAGAGTGTTTGGGAGAATTGTATTGTTATACCTTTTGTCAATATTTTTGGTTGGGTTGAACATTTATTCTGGAGATCCAAGACTATTAAGATATTTTGCACATGGAGTTGAGGCACAAGATCTTCCATCCGAATATTTAGAAGGCTTGTATTTCAAATGCACCCCGTTTGACAAAACCTGGAATAACACCAACGGAAACCAAAGTGCGTGGATAATTGCATTACAGGAAAGTGGGTTATGCATGTTCTCGTCGGTACTAAATGCTATTTTAGTTGTGTTTGGAGTTTCTGCAGGATCATCACATTTGTACGTATCAAGCCGAACTTTATATTCCATGGCTATCCAAAGAAAGGCCTTTTCAATATTTAAAACATGCTCTAAAACTGGAGTGCCATACGTTGCTGTTTTATTTTCTGGAATGTTTGGAGCATTTTCCTATCTTTCTGTGAATGATAAGGCATTCGAGGTTTTCCAATATTTTGGGAATATATCATCTGCCGGTGCGATGTTAATGTGGGCAGGAATGTGTTTATCATTTTTAAGATTCTATTATGGGCTGAAACTAAGACCCGACATCATATCAAGAGATGATCCCTCGTATCCATATAGGTCTCCTTTGCAACCATTTTTGGCGATCTATGGACTGGTTGGAACTTCTCTGATTGTGATTTTCATGGGATATGCTGTTTTTTTGAAACATTACTGGGATGTCAAGACATTTTTCACGTCGTATGGAGCACTAATACTTTTTTGCATTTGTTACTTAGGCTACAAGATATTCAGAAGATCAAAAATTCATAGATTAGATCAGCTGGATTTAGATTCCGGGAGAAGAGAAATGGATAGAATTGTCTGGGATGAAGAAAAGAATTATGTTAGCTCGATAAAAGAGATTATAATGAGATGTTTACGCTGGTTAGCATAATGAAGTGATTTATTGGAGTAATTTGTTGTTATTATTGTTATTGTTTTGGAATTTGTTTAGCTAATTTTTGAAAGTTTTCTCGTTTTTAACTAGTTCCAGTAGCTTTGGGAATATTATATCTGACGTTTCTCCTTGGACCGAATGCAAGATACCCAAAGAAGCGTAGTACTTTTCCAAAGGGGCAATTGTTTCATGAAACTTGATCAGTCGCTGTTTGAAGACTTCTGGATTGTCATCTGGTCTTTTACTCAATGGTTCTCCAGTTACATCGTCTTTGAACGGTATCTTTGGAGGGTTATAATCCAGATTGTATATTCTACCAGATGGAATGTGCACCCACCTATTCTCAACTCTCTGGAGAATCACACTTTCTGGAACGTCCAATTTAACAACCAAGTTCAAACCAGTGTTGTGAGCTTCTAGTTCAGTGCTCAACAATTTCGCTTGGTTGATAGTTCTAGGAAATCCGTCCAGCAACCAGGACGAAGTTCTATTGAGAAGATTCTGCTTTTCCAGATCCGAAATGACAAGATTGCTGACAAGATCATCCGGAAGTAGTCCACCTGCAGAGATGAGCCCAGATGCTTGAATACCGACAGCGGTCCTGTTCTGTATTTCTCTTCTCAACAGGTCACCAGAGCTTATAGGCTTGATCTCCGGAAAATACTTCAGTAATTTTGATGTCTGGGTTCCTTTGCCTGCTCCAGGGGCACCAAGAAGCAACACCCTTATAGGATGTGGCAGCAATGACATAATGGTGACTGGCTCTCCTCTTCTAGTTCGCTCCAACCTTCGAGCCTTCAACGTCAACGTCTGGCAATTATCACGAATGGCTGTATGGAGAACTTGGAATATGGCCCCCAACCAGATACAGAATTTGTGGACAGGGACACATTATCTTCCTGATTTGGAACATAACGGTTAGGGAAACACAAGAGCTTTTCCAGGAAACATCAAGACACCAGGAAATATAGATCAACAACGACATCAAGAGAGACATCAAGAGAGACATAAAGAAGCGAAGAAATAAAACAGCAGGGGATGTTCAATGGGGAGACAACAGTCTCTATCAATATATGCCACATGGAAGCTTCTGCTTCTAGCTTTGCTAGTTTTTCTTCCGAGTGCATTGGCAGATTCGATCATCAACTCTGACCAGCTGGTGGAATGGGAGCCCATCTCCACTACGATAGTCCCTGGAGAGGTACAGCACTATCAATTCCCACTTAACTCCAGTACTGGAAGTGCAGGGCAGCACTATCAGATACTTGTATTCATTACTGCAAACATCTGCTCGCTCCCCACAGGCACATCTGATGCGCGGGCAGTGCAGCTCTACTACTCCTTCAGTGAGGAGTTGTTCGAAAGCACGGAACAGTTTGCAGACAATGAGCTAACGTTCGATCAAGGGTATCTTCAAGGTCTTGCAGAAGCCTCAGAGAATGCAACAGACCTTTACCTCGTGGTGACTGTAGACAACGACATTTCTGTGAACGGTTCATTTTCTTATGAGCTAGGGCTCTCACAGAACGACCTGGTGTTCCAGTGGGATGACCGTTCCTGGGTTGAGCTTGTCGATGCAGACGATTCGTCTGCCCTATTTGTTACGGGGAATCTTTCTATTACAGACTCAGAAAGTTTCAAGGAGCTCGAGTCGCAGGATACAAACTACAAACTCCATGTCTTCTCTAATGACGCTCAGTACTATTTTGAAGGACTGTCGCGCAGCTGGTGCGCCATATCCAAGAATGCAGAAACAACAATCCCTGCAGCAAATATATCGTACAGCTTTACGTCTCGAGAAGCTAGTTACAAACAGCAGATGTACGTCGATGGACTTGATCCAGCGACAGAATATATTGCATACCTCTCACAGGATTACGAGGGATCAAAATATGGAGGGGCAATCTTCGAAAGACTCCACTTCAGCACACAGGAACAAGGTGTTTGTACACTTCTATTCAACCTCTCTTTCTGTTCAGAAGTGGCCTACTCTGTTCCACGCGGAGACAACAAAGAAGTAGACCTAGGAAATCTCTACGATGACTATGCTCGAGAGGTATACTCGAATTTCTCTAAAGAGCTTGACCAAATCTCGTGTGATGCAGAGGATGATGCAAGGTATTCGCCAATAGTCACCTGTGATGACTGCGCTAATGCGTACAAAGACTGGCTTTGCAGCGTGACTATACCACGCTGCTCAACAACAAACCAAACGGGCTATTTGAATCGGTCTCCCGGTGGGTCTCGCAACGATTTCATCAATAAGATTGTCAATCCCCCGCTAGACTATTTCGAGGTTTTACCGTGTATTGATATGTGCCATAACATCGTCAAGAACTGTCCTGCTGATTTCAACTTTGCTTGTCCAAAAGATAATATCACCATTCAAAAAAGCTACTACTTCAACGATGATGACAGTAACTACACAACTTGTAATTTTGTCGGCTCAAACCTCACAAGTGCAGCCAATGCAAAGTTTCAGGTAAATCAAATTTTGCTCACTTTTACAGTTATATGTTATAGTTTATACTACATTTTCTAACTCCTCCTCGTAAGATATATTTGCTATAGTATCAGTCATTTTTAGCAACTTCCTCCACGGATGGGCATGTGCATAAAAGATTTAAATCCCCGTAAGTGTCATCCAATCTAGCAACTGTTGGCCAGCATTTGTTGTGTTTCAGAAATTCTAAGGGATACACAGCTTGTTGTCTTGTATATCCCCTAGTATCCCAATCTTTGGAGCTCACAACATCTTCTAAAGAATGTGGAGCATTCTTCAAAATTTGTCCCAATGGTTCACCGTTGATTAATGCATCAATCTCAGATCTTATAGAGATTAGCGAGTCAACAAATCTGTCCAATTCTTGTAAATTCTCAGATTCAGTAGGTTCGATCATCAAAGTTCCGGGTATTGGGAAAGCTAGTGTTGGTGCATGGAACCCATAATCTTGTAATCTCTTAGCCACATCGATGGCTTCAACGCCCTTCGCTTTGAACTTTCTCAAATCTAATATAAACTCATGACCACATCTCGTAATACCATCCTGACCAATAAATGCAATATCGTAGTATTCCTTCAATCTATTCATCATATAATTAGCATTTAGCATTGCGATTGTAGAGCTGAACGGTAAGCCCTCACTGCCTAGAAGTTTGATGTAAGCATACGAGATAGGTAGGACCAAAGCTGATCCATAAGGAGCGGATGACACAGATTCTATTGAATTCACTCCGCTACCTTCGATCTTGACAACGTCATGCTTAGGTAAAAATTCCACAAGGTGATCCCTTACCGAAACAGTACCAACACCAGGTCCACCACCTCCATGCGGAATACCAAAAGTTTTGTGTAGATTCAAATGACAGACATCAGCACCAAGGTCACCTGGTGAAGTTAAGCCGATTTGTGCATTCATATTAGCACCATCAAGATAAACTTGGCCTCCATTAGAATGTACAATACTGATCGCCTCTTTGACAGTTGGTTCGAATAATCCAAAAGTTGAGGGATATGTGATCATAATAGCTGCAAGGTTTTCTTTATGCTGATCAGCCTTCTTTTCCAAATCATTCAAGTCCAATGAACCATTATCCAGACACTTGATTGGAATAACTTTGAATCCACACATTGAAGCAGATGCAGGGTTTGTACCATGTGCAGATACAGGAATCAAACAAATGTTACGGTGCGATTCATTTCTCGATTCAAAATATGACTGGATTATTCTTAATCCTGTAAATTCTCCCTGTGCTCCGGAATTCGGCTGTACAGTTGTATCTTTGAACCCAGTAATGTTGGACAAATCATCTTCTAGCAAACTGATAAGCTCCTGGTAGCCTTCAGCTTGGTCTTTCGGCACGAATGGATGAACTGAGCCGAATTCAGGCCAGCTTAGCGGTAATACTGAAACAGTAGAGTTTAGCTTCATTGTACATGAACCTAGGGCGATCATTGAATCCGCCAATGAAAGATCCTTAGATTGTAGATTATGAAGGTATCTTAGCATTGCAGTTTCTGAATGATACAGGTTGAATACTGGGTTACTCAGAAATTTGTCACTTCTGAGCAAAGATTCTGGAAACTGAGGAAACTCTTGGATGGATTCAACAGATGGTGGGTCTCCTGTGAATATTTCCACTAGTTTAGAGAAATCGTCAACAGTAACAGTCTCATCCAAACTCAAAGAAACTCTAGAGTTATCGACTTTGAACAAATTGATTTCATATTTGTCAAGGGCAAGTTTAAGAAGTTCATCTGAAGAGATGCCGTCCAGTTTGATTGTTAAAGTATCGAACCAACTTTCGTTCTCCACGATATGTGCGGAACTGTTACTGATTGAGTTGACTAAAAGGGTTGTGAAACCGTAAACTCTTGATGCAATTTTTCTTAAACCTTCAGGCCCATGATAAACAGCATAGTTGGATGATATGTTGGCCAACAACGCTTGTGCTGTACAGATATTTGAGGTTGCCTTATCTCTTTTGATATGCTGCTCTCTAGTCTGTAGTGCTAACCTCAATGCAGGGTTTCCTAGTCTGTCTTTCGAAACTCCAACGATTCTTCCAGGAATCTTTCTATTCAGAGTGTTTGTCACAGAGAAGAATGCCGCATGAGGCCCACCGTATCCTAGTGGAACACCGAATCTCTGAGAGGAGCCGAAAACAATGTCTGCACCAAATGAAGATGGAGGCTTCAACAGCGTCAACGCCAAAAGATCTGAAGCGACCGCAAATAACCCCTTGGTAGAGTGTACAATCTCAGAAACCTTGATCAATCTATCGTAGTCCAGAATTGCCCCACTAGATGCTGGATATTGAACAAGAACACCAAATATATTGTCTTTGATGCCTTCCAAATTCTGTACTCCTTCATCCGTATGCAAGCCCAGTTGTACAATTTCAATCTTTAAAGGATGTGCTCTCGTCTTGATCACTGATAGTGTCTGTGGGTGAATGTCCTTATCAACAACAAATTTCGTCTTTCTTCTTCTAAGATTGTTGTAGGCAATATTCATAGCTTCTGCGGCAGCAGTACCTTCATCCAGTAGAGATGCATTCGCGATAGGTAACCCAGTCAGATCAGAAACCACAGTTTGGAAGTTCAGCAACGATTCTAAACGCCCCTGTGAAACTTCGGGCTGGTATGGCGTGTACGAAGTATACCATTCCGGCGATTCCAATAAGTTTCTTTGGATGACAGGTGGAAGCACCGTGTTATAATATCCTTTACCTATGAAGGATCTATATTTGTATTTATTCTTGCTTGCAATATCTTTCAAGTTCTCAATCATCTCAGACTCGGTGTATCCCTTACTTGGCTTAATGTTAAGCTTTCTCTTCACCAGCACGTTTGAAGGAACAGTGTCCTCCACAAACTCGTTCAAATCAGTATAGCCCAAAGATCCTAGCATCTTATCCACATCTGCTCCACCTGGACCTAAGTGTCTTCTTTGGAACGTATCGAGAGGTCTCAGATCATCAAGCAGTCCAAACGAGGACCCAGTGACTTTCTTGAACTGCGCGCTGGAGATGTCTGTCTTGCGTCTGATAGCACCGTTAGTCGATCTGTGCCATGTGCACTTCAGCACCTGTTGCTTGAAAAAGCGCACAGAGGTTTGCGTATTTCTCGATAGCATTGACTGTGTGATAACTTGCAACAAGTCAATCGGAAAACATCCTTAAGGAGCAAATTCATGCGGAATCTTGTATTTATACTCTAGCTATCTCTACCGGGTCCCAATACTTGATATTATTTTTTTTTAACTCTGTTTTTCCGGGGCAGGCACAGAGTCAAAAACTTCATAGGTAAGAGTCAGAACATGCCAGGGTCAAGAGCGGAGGCTTTATCTGAAGGACTGCTCGAACCAAGTACAGTTGCTATAGTATTCTGGTCTACCGTTGCTACAGTTTCTACAGCCGTTTAAGGGTTAATACAGTTGCTCAAGTTGCTCGAGTTGCTCGAGTTGCTACAGCTCAAGTAGTTGAAAGCTGTGAACCATGCATTACGTAGTGCTCGAGTGCGAAGCAGCTGTCTAATCAAGCAACCTGACTCCCTGGAACCCCTTACCGGAAACAACACCGAACCATTCTCCAGTGGGAGCCCATGTCACGTTGTTGATCTCCAATGTGTCGCTATAGGCGCTGATAGGACACTCGATGATCTCACTACTGTTGCAATTGTTCTGTGGCTCTGAGGTTGACATGTCCCAGACTAATGCCTGGCAGTCATCGGCGCTTGACAGAAGTTTGCCTTGGTTGGGGTGCCATTTGATGGAGTTTATATGACCCGAGTGGGCTGAAAGTATATGGGTAGGCACTGCAGGGTATCTCATGTCCATGATTTTCACCGAGTCTGATTTGGCTCCGAACGTTGCTAGTATGTTTTCATTCACATTGGACGCTGCTAATCGCAACAGCGGTATTTTCCAGTCGTTAGGAACCGACATTGAAGCAGAACCACATGGCGGTTCGTAGATGATAGTTGAGTGATCCAGAGAACGCAGGTCAAAGACTCTCATTGAGCCATCGTTACCGACACTGGCAAATAAATTAGCTGATCCTTTCAAAAACTGTACATCGAACACCTCGCTATCATGTGCGATGAGTTGTGTCGTTGGTGCCTGTGGATGGTTCAAATCCCAAACTGTGCAAGTTGTATCAATACTGCTAGTGATGACGATATTGGAGCATGCTTTATTCCAGTCGAGCGAAGTTAATGGCGGAAGTGATTGCGGATGTTTCCCTATGCTGTTATTATGCAAGGACTGTGCCCCATTGACAAGGTTCAGCTTTTCAACTAGCTGATTGTTGTAATCAAACCCCCATAGTTTCAGTCGATCACTTGAGGTGATAAATCGGTCATTGCCATCAGGGTCCCATTGTAGTTTAGTTATAGGAAGGTTCACGTTTGTTTCGTCAATCTTCCTGAAGTTCAAACTCTTACTAGTGCCTCCATTAGCATGCTCAACCAAAGAGGGTACACCCTCTATTATCTCTATTTTGTTTACAGCATCTTCTCTATATGTAGTCAGTGCAACAAGCTCTATGCCTCTCGCATTGCTCTTGGTCCAATCACTACAGAACAAGGGCCAGTGTGTCTCGTAGTATGCCGATCGTACTGGTAATTGTGACTGAGTTGCCTTCACCAGAGTTTGACCTGGTGAGGCTTGTTGTACGTTTGGGTATTTCTCGTATTCGTTGAAGTCTTGGAGAATGAAAAGAAAAGCAGTTAGTAAAGAATCTTGGACAGCATGTGATTCATGTGGTTGGGAGTCTAGAGGAAGACACTTACTAGGTCTCAGAGAGCCAACGGAAAAGGAACTTCTTTTTGATTTGCTCCAATCCATCGTCAACAGCAAGAAAAAGCGCAAACCTTCAAGATGGAAAGAGAATCCAAAGACTAAGGACTCTATAATCGTTTCAGTATCTCTTGAGCACTTTGTATTCTGCAATAATTTGCCTGGTTTCAGTTTGATGTCGTGTATTTGGAACTGGAGTATTATATCACCTGGATCAGTTTTTTCGATTGTTTCCCTTTCAATTGATAGGCATTGATTTCAGCGACAAAGGCTAAACGCGACATCATTGCTCTACGTACACCTGGCTCCAAGCCATTAGAGTTGTTATGTGGATGAGAGGACTGTATATATATATATATATATAACTGCTACAAAGCTTTACCTAGCGTAGCAATATGTCTTGGATTTCTTGCGAGCTCCAAAACGGTCTGAGTCCAAACAATCTTAGATGGCAGCTCTTACTGCAGTTCTCAGAGAGAAGAGAGAAGATAAAAAAATTTTCGCACCCTTCTCTCCAACTAGTGATTGGCATGATCTACATGGATGTTGACACTGACACCCTATATGTTCTTGTGGGGGAGAGTAGGACGTCCCAGGTTCAAACTTCTATGCTTTCTAACTTCTAGACCTTCCTCAAGGTGTTGATTCATATCCGACTTTTATGGAACGGTGTGTCTAGAGCTGTCATAAATAGCAGTTGCCGATGATCTAGCTCTGCTTGTATAAAGCAAACAATCACAAAGCGTACACTACGACAGAGTGTACACTCTCCGTAAGAACAACGTAGCCCGTCCCCCGCATTTGGAGACATTACCGTACACTTTTGGACCTACGTTGTACATGAACGGGAGCAAATCGATTTACTCCGAGAATATCTCTGAGTGATGCTAAAAGCACAAGTGCCAGGATAATGACAACTTCGCGCTCACGCTCGCCAGAACCCAGGAGGTGGAGGAGTACTTGAAAATGACCCAGAATCTCAGTCTTGGCTTATCCTGGAACTTGCATATGAAGCGAACAAGAGCACAATAAGTTTGCAGTTGATCCATAGAAGTATCAGAGCAGCAAAAATATAGAGCTTCAGCTACATTCAACCAAATCGACAGAACAGTAGAATAGGAAAAATGGGTACCACAAAAGAAAAAACATAATGGCTGAGGAATAGCTGCTTTAATAGAATAGGCCTATAGAATGCAGAGAACATAGAGTCAGCATTGGATATGTATAAATGACAGGCAAAAAAAAAGTGATTATGTTTGACACAAAATTGAGAATGCGATGAAAGGCAGGCCAGGTTAGGTTCTGAGCCAGAGCCAGAGCCAGAGCCAGAGCTTGATCCAGAGCAGTATATTCCTAGATTTCAAATTCAAGAATTAACAAAGTTTTGAATTCCGATAGAGCAGGGTGCAGGTTTATTTTTGATGCCAGGGCTAAAGCAGTTAGTTGCAAGTAATGTAATCTCGCGTCCCTAGTAATAGAAGACTTTTAGCAAAAAAAATAAATGATACCCAATGCAAGTTCAAGTGTAGGATTTCACACTATTAGTTACGGCAGCTTTTTTTTTTTTTTGCTTCATGTCCTGTAAGCCGAGTGCGATTTGAATGGCACTGAGTTGTGTATGGTTGTAGATGCTTGATATTGGTTTGCAGAGGCCAATAACTGATTGATCCAGGAAACGTCCATGCGTCATCGCATAATCTACGATCGCTTCCAAATTAGTGCAAGTTTATACCGGATCGAGCAAGCAGCCAGACCAGCAACCTGCATCCACAGTATAAATGAGATACATCCAATGCCATTGAAAGGGTAGCATGGAGTAACAGTACTACTATTTGTCCCTACAGAGTATTCCAGTAGTCTGTGAAACGAATACCATGTGTTTATAGGATTACTAGAAGAATAATTGATTTTTTTTTTTTTTTGCTTTTGGTGCCATGGATTAATAAACTGAGCAAAGTCTAGAAGGTGTAGCAAAGGGTCAAAAAAAAAAAGATGATATCACAAATTATTCAGTGTCAATCAATCAGACACCTGCTTACCGTTTTCCGTTATTCTTAAGCGCGGGTATGATGAATGAGTGCCGTGCACGTCATTATTCATCCGTGCATCTCGTGCACCCATCACTAGATATTATTCAATCTTGCATCGAGGCCCTTTTGTATTAGCAAAGGTCACAAAGTCGAGAGCACAAGGACTTGACAGCACTATGAGGTCAAGTGATATGCACACACACACATATATATATATATATACGCAGCACATCTATATATCACCAGACTACAAGCTCACCATCTCTATTCAGGTTTCTACCATTAGCTAATCATTTCTTTATCACACATACTGTATACTTTCAAAGCTTCAGGCTGCAGCTAGAGTGCAACAACCGGAATTGTACGCTGATACAAACAACGCCAGCACAAAACATAACTTTGAACGATGCCCAGCAAGACACTTCCCTCAACTCCACCCAATACTCTCTTTGAGTCCATCAGAACTTATTTCCTAGGCATGCCAGTGCGCAACCGGATTCTCAAAGAGTACAAGCTTCTCCAAAGCGCCGAGCTGCAAGGGATCTCGTTGAAGCTAACAGACAACATACATCTCTACTATGCGGATATCCAAGTCTACGACAACCCGATTTACGAAGAGCGCTACAGAATCAAGATAATGATACCAGAGGAGTACCCGTTCGTGGCGCCCGTGGTGGTCTTTGTAAAGAATCTAGACGAAGGCATCAACACAATTCCTATGCATCCCCACATCTATTCCAACGGCCATATCTGTCTTGATATTCTTGGCCCGTCGTGGTCACCGGCCCATACCTTGATGTCACTGGTGCTTTCAATACAGTCGTTCATAGCGGGCAACTCCAGACTCGAGCGGCCGCCAGAAGACTCGCGGTACGTGAGGTACGGGCCAAAGAACCCGTCAAAGACACGGTTCTCCTACGATGATGACACTGTGTAAGTCCGTCGAGCAGCCCCGTCTGCTCTGAATTCTGCTAACGAGATCCACGACGACCATAACCTCTCCCCTTCTCCTTGACAAATGTATAACAGTAACAATAACAATGACAATAACAATAACAATACGATCGTACGCTCCCATGATCAAATGGCCTATTTCCCAAAAGGGTAAATAATATCTGGTTATGAAGCCCGCTCGGATTTTCTTCGGGGGTTTGCCAAAAGAGGAAATTTCCAGATTAAGTATATATTTATATATATATATATTTTTTATTTTTTTTTTTTTTTTTTTTTGGGAAAGAGAGGCATCATCATCATCTTCTATCTCGAATTATATAGATTACATAGCATTTAGAAGCGGGTATTGCAACGAACTGCACGAATTCTTTCTCTCAGCGAAAGCTGGAAACAAGTTCTGCTCACAAACATATTTGCAATTCAGTTTCGAGCCCCATGAAGGCTGTTTTCATAGAACAGGCAGTGAGTCTTGCTCCACGGTGACACATTTTTCTGGACACTGGTTTGCTTGTACTGGTTTTTCTTTTTTTACTAAAACAACATATCTTTAGTGTGATTCATGCAGAAAGAGGAAACTCAAGTGTTCAAAAGACCTGCCGAAATGCACGAAATGTTTGCAACACAACTGGGAGTGCCATTACTCGCCGCGTGTGGTGCGAAGTCCACTGACTCGCGCTCATTTGACCAAAGTGGAGAACAGGGTGCGGACTCTCGAGAGCCTGTTGCATGAATTTCTGCCAGATGCTGATCTCGATAGGCTGTTAAACGGGAGGGCTCATAGAGGTAGTAGCAGTGGGAGCGGGAACACGCAGCCTGGAACACGCTCGCACTCTCCGAACGTGCACTCTCCTCTGCAAAGCTCCTCGCTATCGGTCGACTCCAACGACTCGCCAGACTACCACCCCAAAGTTCCCGAGGACGACGTCCCGGACGACGCTATCTATGGATTTGATTGGTGCGAGGAAGACGTGGACTACCCGCTAAACGATGGAATGGCTGCGCTGAGCTTAGACCCTTCGAACAAAGGCTACTTTGGTGTTGCGTCAAGTGCAGTCATATTAAGAGCGCTCAAGAAACCTGACGACAGGGACGATGTCAACGAGGACAACGGTAATGACAACACAAGATCAAACTCAAAACTACTGGATATAGACACGACGCTGTCACTAAGCGCAAAGCATCTGACGAACGAATTTGTCGACTCGTATTTCGAGAACTATCACACGTCCTACCCATTTATCCACAAAGACACGTTCTTGGCCCAGTATAGAGACGAGATACCGACGCCTAACCATGAGATCTGGCAGATTCTACTCAACACTGTGCTTGCGCTAGGTGCATGGTGTCTTCATGGCGAGAGCTCAAATTTCGATTTGCACTACTACCAAAACGCCAAATCTTATCTATCGTCTTATGTTTTCGAGAGTGGAAGCATCCCGCTATTGCAGGCTTTGACACTACTGAGCAACTACACACAGAAGAGAAACAAGCCAAACACTGGCTGGAACTATCTCGGCCTTGCGGTAAGGATGGCAATGGGTCTTGGACTTTACAAAGAATTCTCGAACTGGACAAGCTCGAAAAACCAGCTGCAACTCGAGATGAGAAGAAGACTATGGTGGGGGCTATACATCTTTGATGGCGGTGCCGCAATAACGTTCGGTAGACCAGTGAACTTGCCCATGGAGCAAATGATGGATATCAATGACGTATCGAACATAAATGATGACGTTTACGTCTCAAACAATCCAAAGAAAGCATTGGTTCCAGTGGATTATCCAACCATCTATTCTGGATTGATCGAGCAAGCCAAGTTCACGAAGATCTCCACTGTTATTTACAATAGATTAATATCAAAGCCTTGCCCTAACGCTAGTGAGTGCTTGAATATGAATAACAGAATCGTGGAATTCATAGACCAGCTGCCCTCGTTCTTTTCAGAAGAAGACGACGTTGCAGAAGAAGCATCCAAAATACCTGACTATTTCGGCACTCCAGAATGGCTGGCGCTTACACGCCACAGACTGATATGGAGATACAAGAATCTTCAGATTATACTATTCAGGGCTTTCATTTGGCAAAGAGCTATAGGGGTCAAGAACTCTGAGATCTCAGAACTCCCTAACTCGCCTGAATGCAAAATGTGCAGAACAATCTGTTTGGACTGTGCGCATGAAACCATCCACTCTGTCGCAAATTTCACCAAATTACATGACGTTACGGTTATTGCTAGTTGGTATGCAACGTTTTTCTTGTTCCATGCGTCCTTGATCTCTGTTGTCTGTCTATGTTCAGAGCCGAACTCAAAGCTGGCGAACGGGTGGATAAACGATATCATACTGGCAAAGAGGGTCCTCGCAAACTTGTCCAAAGGAAACTCTCTAGCCAATAAATTCATTACAGTCATCGATAACCTCTGTGGGAAGTATCTCGATAGAGACTATTTGAACAATATCGTTGCGTCTTCTCAAAGCATCCCGCATTCGAACTCCCTGAAAGCAGAACAGGTGCCCGAATTTGACTTCAACGATATGCCTGCAGCAAGTAACATCAATGAGCTCCTGAACTTACTGCCCTCAGATTTGGGCAACATCGAAATCCCAGCGCTCCCTCCGCCATCGGATAACAACGGGTTCAGTTACAATGTCACCAAAGTGAAGCAGGAGAAACAAGATATAATGGACGATCTTGATTCGTTTAGTCATAATCCATCCGGTTTGTTCAGTAATCCATCTAATGACTACTACAGGTTAGCTCAGTCAGAGCAGAATGCACATTCTCAAGACCCTAGTCAAACTACCGTCGGCGGCGCAAACGAGCTAGCCACTGATATTTATAACCTCTTATACAGTGACGATCCTACACTGAACATGCCCCTTGGAGACAGACCGTTATAGAGCATACTTGATATGTATATATATGTATACTGTAATATGATGTGTCTCACACCCATCAAAAATAACGATTCTGTCACATGACAAAGAACGTGACTTATGAAAAACACACCCTTCCTTTTTTTATACTTGTTTAGGGGTGGGGAGGGAGGTATCTTCTCAGACAAAGATAGAAGTAATAAAGGCAACGGAAATACAAGCACAGATACAGATAACTTATTCATTAGAGAAATTTACGCAGTCAATAATTGTTCTTCACGAGGAATAAACTAGATATTGCAGATTACAGATACAGCGCTTATTTCCTACGGCTAGTTGTTGACCCGGTTTTGGCCTGCACTTTAAGATGGTGGCAAACAGGCTCAAGAACTTGGTATCTCTAGCCAAGGAGGCTGCTAAAGATGTTCGGCAAGTCCTTGATGACGCGCTGAACAATCTCAGTCATAGAGCAGAGCCTTCCTTGGCAAGAATACCCGTGAAACACAGTCCAAGCGGACTACAAAGCATCCGCCTGGGAGGAGGAGGAGGATCAAGAAGATCTTTTAGTACTGTAACCTCGTTTAAAGCACACGCTACAGTCAAGGGCAATGTGCCTAGATTCATCAAGCCTGCTAGACCTGTTGGTAGACTAGCTGCGAGATTCTCTCCATACACAGCATTCATCAGACCCGGGCTGCAAGGTAAACTGCCTTTCAAGCCAAGCGGACTTTATACGAATTTTGTCAACTTGGGTGCTAGAAACTTCTCCACCAGTGGTGGAAATGCGACTCGTGAAGCTGTTCAAAACTTGACAGCCAGCTTCAGATGCTTATTGAACAACGGGGGTGACCTGATCTTGAGCACGAAGTTCAACCAAAAAAGCTCAAATTCGTTACAAAGTTACCATGGATCTGTTGAGCAGTCGCAAGCAGAGAAAACCTTCCAGTTGGCCACTTTTGAGTCATCGAAGACTGAGAAATTAGGCTCATACATCAGATTTCAACTCCCTGACCTCGAATTAAGCATTCCATCCATATCCTTCATGAATAGTGAGATCCTGGACTCGATAGAGTGCGATATAGTCATGGTCAAAGCTCAAATAGATGCAGTGTTCAAGCAGATTCAGCGCATTTTCGATAGTTACGGTTCATTACCGATTGAAAGGCGAGCGGGCTGTATAAGGGTACATTTCCCAAATCTCGAACTTTCAGAAGTTGAACGATTTATGGTGGATAGTGGAATCACTGGAGGTGTCGTGTTCACTAATGAGAAAACGTTCAATCGACAAGACTCGTCGTCATCGATGTCGTCTGTGATGTCAAATTCGAGTGCCCATCCGGCTGACTCTGAATCATATCAGACGATGTCGGAGTATGATTCAGAGGCCCCTGCACTCATATCTTCAGGTAGTGATTCTACCTCTATTGAATCCAGAGAATTCTTGCCCGTGCTATCGAGCGCTGGCGACATTCAGACGCCTTCTATATTGAGTGGAGAGTCGTTCTTCTTCGCGGACGTCGGTACGGCCTGACTTCCCTGCTTACGTTTATGGTTTTCATGTGGTGTTCTACTTTCTTTTTCTTATCTTTCGTATATTACAGTCTATATTCCAGTCAGTTGGATAAACACTTTTCATTGTATTTCTTGTGGAGAACGCGTAGTGAAGTCTGACCTGTTGCTGAGGTATTGAGCGTTGAATTCCTACATAAAAAAAACTTGGGAAAAAAAAGACACATACATGGCTCTTACGAAGAAAACTTAACCGTGACATTGACACTGTGAGACAAGCTCTTGGTTCGCAGTCAATCGACTTATGGCTAGAAAGAGTCTTCTGTGAAACCATGTCTGAAGATCATAGTAGAGAAGATAGCGAGTTTCAGGATGCCGAAGAACACCTCGACAAGTTGTCTACGGCGCCTCCTACGAACAAGACTAATGACAACAACATCAGCGACAACAATATAACACCAGCAGAAGCCAGTACAGACTTGGCTTCAGGGATTTCTAAAAAGAAGAAGAAGAATAACAAGAAGAAAAAGAGCAAGGCCAGTGCTCAGCAAGGCGCTGACGGTGCCGGTGATAATGGTGACGATTCTGGAACTACTAAAGAGGAGACCACTACTGACCAAGCTGTAGACTCACAAGAGACAAGCGATCCGGTTGATAATGACACTACAGCTCCAATGGATGGACCAGCTAAGGAAGCTGAGGAGGTAGAGCTCAAAAAAACAGGCGAACATGATACAGCTGAGGATGTGAAATCGGGCAGTGCGTCAGCCGTTGAATCTCCAATTGGTGAATCGACACCCTTGGAACAGTCAAGTGTACTTCTCCAACAGGAATCCAGTATTCTTGAACAGAGCATTGCGGATTTGAGGTCCAGTGAGGAAGAGTTGAATAAGGAAGAGTTGAATAAGGAAGAGTTGAACAAGGATGTCCCAGTTACCAATGATGGTGATACTAAGCCTCTTGAGTCTGATAGTGAGAAGCCAACAACACCAACGAAGAAAGGTCAACCAGAGCTTCCTCCTCGTGACAATGTGACCTCACCAGCGCCTGAACTCCCTTCACGGGACCATGTTGCAGCAGTGCTCCCGCAACTTCCCCCACGAAGCCCTCATTCTGGTGGCCCAGAATCTCCAGCTGCTGGTGGAATTGCGATAGAAAGTAGTTCACCAGGAAATCCTCCAGGTGTAGCCTTCCCTCCTCCACCAGTTCCGCCACAGTTGACAAATGCACAAAAGGCCCATCATCGTGGAAGCGTGCTGCCTGCTTGGTTGAGAGGTGGTTTGAAATCTCAATCGACGTCAAGTAGCGAGACGGTTGGTGCTTCAGAGAAATCTGTGGAAATAGATGACAATTATGATCTGCTACTAACCAGGGTCAACGAAAACACAGAAGACTACATGTCAAAGGATGAAACTTCAAAGGAACAAATCGATACAAGTGCTAAAGCGTTGAGAGATACTTTCGCAGAAAAAGTTCACGAGATTGAAGAGAGCGAAGCTAGTATTACCGCTGATGATTCCGAATTGAATAAAATTGATTGGCCCTTCTGGACCAGGGTTGTTAACGACTATGCATCCGTCGCTAAGGTTGAGCCTTCCAAACTCTCTAAAGAACTCTCTAGTGGTATCCCCCCACAAATCAGAGGTATAGTTTGGCAGTTAGTTGCAAACTCAAATCCAAAGGAATTCGAAAATACTTTCAGTAACTTATTAACCCAGGAGAGCAAATTCGAGAAAAACATTGTCAAAGATCTCTCAAGAACCACATTCATTGCTGATTATAATCTAAGCCAGGATTCTCTATACAATATTATCAAAGCATATTCTATTTACGATTCTGAAGTCGGCTATACTCAAGGTATGGCATTCATAACAGTTCCGCTACTATTAAATATGAATGAACTCGAGAGCTTCAGCATGTTGCAAAAATTGATGTACAGTTATGACATAAGATCATTGTATCTGCCTGAAATGCCTGGTCTTCAACTGAAATTATATCAGTTTGATAGATTGGTAGAAGACCTTTTACCGAATTTGCACACACATTTGCTAAGACAAGGAGTCAGATCCTCAATGTATGCATCTCAGTGGTTCTTAACCTTTTTTGCCTATAAATTTCCTTTGGAGTTTGTTTTGAGAATATTTGATATTATTATCACGGAAGGGTATGCTTCCATCTTGAAATTTGCTATTGCCTTGTTGCAACAAAATGAGGAGAAATTGATATCTTTGAAGTTCGATGATTTGTTAGAATTTTTGAAAGAAAATTTATTCGATTATTATTCTATTCATAAAGCGGTGATAGATGAAGATGAGGAGGAAGCACTAGTATCCAATATCTTTTCCAAAAAGAAAAGCAAACCAGCTCAAAAGATCACGGTTGATTCGTACGATGTTGACAAACTTGTCCTGGATGCCACAGATGTAAAGATCTTACCTATCAGCTTGAAGAGATACAGCGATGAATTCCAAGAGATCCATAGAGAGGAGAAAGAAAGACAGGAGGAAGTTGATGAAGTTAAAATGAGAAACAACCAGTTGAGAAAAGAAATAAGAAAAATCGAATCTTCTTACACTTTACTCAATCGAGAACATGTTCAAATTGCCAATGAGTTAATCAGCGGAAGAATGAAAGTTGCTGAATTAGAAGATCAGAATAAAGAGCTGAAAATCCAAAACAACAATTTGCGTGAGCGCATCAGAGGGTTCCAAGACCAGAATGCAGAGGTTGAAGTTCCTGTAAATCTAGAAGAAGACTTGAAAAAAACCATGGACAGAAATTTAGAAGTCATGAATAAGAACCAAGAGTTAGAAGAGCAAGTTTCAGATCTATTGAAGCAAATTGAGGATTTGAATTTGCAATTAAAGGCAAAAGCAGTGGAGGCTGAACCATCTTTGGAAGATTCTACAGAACATCATCATCATCATTCTTCACACAAGCCTTCAAGTTGGACAAAGAAATTTTTCAAATGAATGTGTACATATACACTGATAACTCACCATTATACTCAGAGTCTAAACCCCTTTCATATATATCACGAATGTACCGCCCGTTCTAAACCGAAAAGTCAGGTTCCATTGTAGTACAACAGCTTTAGAGTGATGCAAACTGACCGTACCCTGCACGAGGAGATTTCACTCTTGTCTTAAGCACAGTTGATATCTTCGGATAGTGCAGAATGAAAATCTATCAATAAGGCTGTTATAAAGGAGTCTAGCCATGAACGCTGAAGTACATAGTTACTTTCAGTGGAGTTGATGGTGCTAGTGATTACTACGCTGGGTGTTGAGAATAAACACATTGAAGTCCGTAAACTATATGGCATATAAACAGGCAAGATTGATAGGTTTATTCAATTAATACCTAACAAATAATATCCCTTATGCTACTGCAGATGTGTTTATTTAACCTCCATATACAGTTGAGAAGACCTGCTCGATCTCTGTGGTATTGAACTCTGCAGCTATAGACACTTGTAACAGAATTCTGGCTTTTACAGGATCCAAAATACCTGCTCCAACAGTGCCTTCAATTGTGCTTACATCTTCTTCAGAAACTACTAATCCGAAATTTTGGGTTGAAATGACAACTGGAACGTCTTCGGCGAACTTTTCAATGGCTTTGATGGTTGAAGGAGTAAAACTTCCGGTAGATTGGGTATTAACTAAAACCAAGCCCTCGACTTCATTGGAATTTCCCAATTCAGTTATGATTTCTGACGAGAATCCATTATAGGAATATATTATTGGAACCTCTGGCAATGAATCAGCATCTGAAATATCAAACACCAAATCATTAGTTGGGATATCAGATGGAGAGTAAAACCACTGCGCTTTTCCTTCATAGACTTTACCTATTATACCCTGAGGGATGGAACTTGTATCCTGGAAATAAAATCCTGATGTGATGGAGTTGCCGTTTAAGACAAGTGTGCCACGGCCAATGGCCTCTTTATCAGAGCTGACAATAATGGCACTGGCTAAATTTTCTGCTCCGCTGCTGATCAAGTTTTGGGCAGTCACTTCAGGTATAAGCACAACTGGAATAGAGGTATTGAGAAGAAGGTCTAAAAAGAATGCAAGATCTTCCAAGTATTGAGAACCGACGGCAATAATTGCTCCATCAATGTCATCCTCGATATCAGATTTGAGTTCATGATACAACTCAAAGAAATATGTTGAGTTCAACTGTGAGGTTGAAACGTTCTTTATCTCATTGTAAGCTGAGATTTGCGAAGCATTAACACCAAAGTCGTTTAAGATTTTAGTCAAAGTAACATTTGAATATGATTCACCAGTTGTGTTGTTGCTATACAAGGCAGTAAATTCATCTGAGAAAGAATATAACTTGATGTTAGCAGTAGAACTGTGATTGCTCACACCACTGGAGGACGTGTTAGTGGAGTTCCATACTTGGGATGCGACAGCTGTTGCACTGGATGCACTGGATGAGCTGGAACTCTCAGAATGGGAAGCGGCTGATGCCGAAGAAGTCAAGCTGGCGGAGCTTGCTATAGAACTGGATGCTGTGCTTGAACAACCACCTGTATAGTCGCACCCTTGTATATTGGTATCGATAGTGTAAGAGTCTGTCAATGTTGTTGAACATCTTGATGTTCCGGTTGGCTCAGTGGATAACGTCTTACAAGCAGCCAATGCAGATGATACATATCCACCATAGTATTTCCATAACGTCCATCCACAGTCCATACATCCTGGATAAGAGCTAAGGAAATCAGACCCTTCCGAACATAGACAAGTGGTATTATAAGGGCCTGCATAAGTGTCGGAAGTGTTAGTTGAACAGTCAGAACCGTAGATAATTAACATTCCACAGGAAGCATGACATGAAATAGTAGCACAGTCATCAGCAGAAGCGGCTAGGGCATAAGCTTCTGGGTCTGGATGAGCTATAGCAATAGCCTCAGCGTAAGCGTCAGCATAGGCTTCCGCAGCAGCACCAGCGTATGGGTTCGCATTTGCCCATGGGAGAGCCTCGGCGTATGGATTAGCCAAAACTGAGACAGGAGTCAGAAGTAGTGTGGCAAGAAGTTGGGTAAGGTATTTCATTAGGAATGCTCTTGGTTCCTCGCTACTTGGTGCCATGAAGAAGGAACACTAAGGCATTTTATATGACACTCGAACGCTAATATGCGAGAATACAATACATCGTGTATGATCATGTATGCAATTAAAAGCGGCCTATAGTTCCCCAAAGTGGTATATAGCACCTTCAAAAAAGTTATCCGAAGTTGACACTTTGGGCTCGAGTTTAGAGGATCTTTTAGTTTGCAGATATTTTCCCTGAAACATATCTTGTGCTTACTGGATAACAGACTCATTTAAAAAAAGCCGTCATCGCCATCAAGAGCAACTGATTCCAAGTGTATATAGGGACCTCATAAACAGCTGCTTGCCCCGTCCCCAAACATCAATACCAGAACTATTGTTCTCGATTACTTACGCTTCCATTTGACATTTTAGAGAAATTGCATATATCATGCAGGTTGCACGTAGTTAACGGTGTTAATATTAGGGTGTGTAGCAGGGTCAATCATTGCACAGAAAACGGAACAAGGTTACGTTAGTAGCGGCATGTTCAACCGTCCTTGAATCAGTATTAATTTATGCTACAGCCTTTGGCTACACCGGACCTTGAAATTGGAACCGCAGGCAAAATGTTATTTTCAATTCAAATATCCATGTTAGTTTCTATCAGCAGAGTTTCTCACCGCATTTTTCTGTTGTTCTGATCAGAGATACATCGTTTACTGTAGCAATTGTACCACCTATTCCGTACTTTAGTCGTTCGGTTTCAGTAAAAGCGTTGAAGAAGTCGGCTTCATCCACAGCCTGCTCGACTTTGATTGGACTGATGATGCATAGTATCCAATAAACAAAGAATGAAATCAGAAATGCGAAAAAGGTGTCACCGTAATAGAAGTTGATGATTCCTTGCGAATCATGGAAGTAATTATTATTGATCTGCCATGCCATTCCAGGGAGCCCTGGACCAGTAGCACAAACGAATGCAACGTATGCCCTCCAGTTGAACCCTGCAGAGTAATAGTAATCTCCATGCATCTCAAAAGCTTGTGAAATTCGATAGTTTCTCTTCCTGATCACGTAGTAGTCACACACGATTATTGATATGATTGGTGTGGTTACGACCCCGAATGAACTCATAACAGTTAAAAATGCGGATGTAGAGTTATAGAAATTCCAAGGCTGTACTGCAAACGACAATGCAGCGGTAAGAAGAGCACCTCTTTTGATGTTGATATACTTTGGCAAGACTCCTGCTAAATCCATGCCACCGGCAAACCCACAAGTCACAACGTTGAGACAGATCTGAGAAAAAATGAAGGCTATAGCTATAAAAGAGGCAGCACACCTTGTTTTCGCATCATAGTGGATGCTCAGCCAGTTGAAGACGATGTCTGTGGGAATCCACATCTCTTCACCGTACACTTTCTTCGTTGTCGAAGCTCCAATTATGCCAAATATAGGAATGATGGTTGTTGGGAAGAATAATGCTAAGATGGTTCCACTCCACAGTTTGGGAGCCGATGAGGCAAATCTTGAATAGTCTGACTGATTTGTGGAGCCTGGAGACACGGCACTGAACCATATGGTTATTAGATATACCCAGGTCCATGATCTTTTAGAGCCATGTACAGACGTAGCCGCGTCGAAAAGATCGCCATACCCACCAGCTTTGTTTACCAAAAAGATCACCATCCCAAGCATTGCAAAGAACGACGCAAAACATGATATTATTAGCGGCGAGTTCATCTTGTGTGGGCTCACAAAATAACAGAAGCAGCAGATCACTTGGAAAACAATGAACCCGATGAAATCTCTTGTGGTCATTGCAATGCCACTTGGGAAGGTGTTGCGCATTTCCATGTACCCTCTACGCCAGGAGGAGAGAAGTAGACTCGTAGCAAGTCCACCCAGCCAGGCATTTGACCCATAGTTCACGATAGACAGGAGCACCCTGACCAGAATACCCAACCCAGAGCCTCGTATTCCAAAGACGATTCGTTGACACACGGTATACCCAACGTGCCACCTCGTTCCTGGGCCAGAGTTTGCCAGCGTTAGAAAAATTGTGAGCAGATCACCTAGGATATATGCACCAATTACTTCACCAACACTGAGCCCAAGTGCCAGACTGGAACTTGCAGAGAGCCAGGTGCCCATGCTGAAGGATATTATCCCCCAATATGCAAAATTCGAGAAGAACCCCCATTGACGTTGTGCAGGTTTTACTGGAAGAAGGTCGGGGTTTCTCAGCACAGAGAGCGTCTCACGCTCTTCGCAGGGCACCTCCAGACGTCTTAATGCTAAATCAAACATTCAATCGCATGGAGCATCGACCAGGTGAATACCAGCAATGGAATAAGAGGACCAAGGCTAGCTTATATCCATTCTCTTCGTGTCCGGCCCTGTTGGGTTCATCCCTCTCTTGTAAGCGAGTAGTGTCGGTGATATTTCTTTAGGAGATCAATTTGATCCGTAGAACAGTATTAATACCAGGCGATAAGCTTTGAGGCGTTGCCATTTCCCTCAGAAGGAAACCATAGAAGAGCATACTGGACGTAGAGTGTAGAAGAGTGGCAGTCACAGACACAACGTTGGAGGACCGACACTGGGCTGCACTTTGCGATTGGAGAACCGGTTGTGCCCATGATATTTGCTTTTGTGTCACATGCAACATTGGGCTCTCTCTAACCGATTCGACTGAACTTCGTCTCACGAACTAATGGAGTTATAGTGCTAGCGGGGCATATATATATATATAAACAGCCATCATCCCATGGTGAAATCATCAAACTCTAAAGTCTACTATGAATCAGTTGTGAATCCGTCTTTAGTGGATTTCGAGTACTCTTATGAGGCACTATCTCAACTTTTGACGTTCGATCGACCTGAAAGTCTTTCTTTGCAGTTTTTCAAGTCCGTGCTCGAGAATGTGTCATTCTGGGGCAATACCAGTACCATTTGTGAGCTCGTTGGTGATTTTTATCGAGGAGGTCCTGGATCCATCGATGAGGGTTACGCCATCTCCTCTTCAACTCGAAATTCGATCAAACAGAAGAAGAGGGTATGCTACATCGCTACAAGATCATTCACAGACCGTATCACGGATGCATTAAGGCTTGTTTCGTATTGTTTGAGACTTGGGATTACTCATTTGAGTCTTATTGTCGACGGCAGTGACGATAGTTTCATTGAACTTTCGTACATCCAAATAGCTCTTTTATTGCTCAAGACTTACCGCAAACTTGAACAATTCCAGTACAAGATAAGCGCAGTTGATTACCGCACGGCGTGGCGAAGCACAGTGTCCAACTGCGTTGATGACGTTGCAGAGAACCTGGTTTCAACTCTAGAGATCACATGGAATAAAGTGGATGAAAACACTCAAATTGTCGTAGTTGATACTGCGAAAACCCACATATCCTCATCCCAGCCATTTCAAAAGTACGATGTGCCTGTGAAATACATCAGCGCTCTCACACTAGAAGAACTACAAGCCGTTTTGTGAACCAATCTAAATAAATATAATAATAGATGATGGACGGTTTAGATTTTTTGAGCAATTCGCGAATATACTGTACTGCGATGAGGAGCAAAATAACCATATGATTATTATATATTGAAACACAGCAAAGAAGGATTCTAGAAAGGAAAAAGACACACAGACAGACAGAGAGAGAGAAAGAGAGAGAGAGAAAGAAGAGAGGAAAAGAGAGAGACTCGACTTTTCACAGCTTTGCAATGTCAGCAGAATACGATGCATGCAAACCAGAAGCGTGTGCTATACAAGGTGAGGACTGTCATTGCTAGGACACTGCACTTTCTACTGTCGCATCGTTATTAAGACCCTGTTTTTAGGTAAGAAACCCCATCGCTCGGTTCTATTGATCGGGCCCAGTCATAATGTTTGCTCTAACAGCTTTTACAAAAGACTGCCTCAAGCGCACCAACTATAATGAATCGAAATGCACCAAAGTGATTGACCAGCTCTACGCATGCTGCACCAAATTCTACGAGGAGCAAAGTGAAGAGGCAAGATCACCATGCTGTCCCATCCCCAGGCTACTCAAGTTCAAGATCCAGCAACGGCAGCTCGAGAAGCTGGATGCCGAATTGCTGCATAAATAGCGTGCCAACGCACAAAGCAAAGAAAGAAAAAAGCTTGCACTGACCCCATTTATGTACATACATATATATATATATATATATATATATACACGTATCGGTTGATATTTATTTTCATTCAGTAATTATTTACTTCAAAGATGTACGTTTAGAACTGCGTAGTCCAACCATAAGAAGGACACGACATTAAAAGCTGGGCAAAACAAGTCTTTTTACAGACTTTTTTTCGATCTAAGGCTACCGCGAGCACGTAAAATCATAGAATGATTTGCAAATCCAAAGAAAAAAGAAGATATGCCGTGACTCTGGGTGCCTAAAATAAAAGACATTGTATGAAGAGGAAAACATTGCAAGATAGAAAAATTTAAAACGGTGAAGAATATCTTATTTATACCTCCAGGCCGCAAAATGAGGGTAACTGGAATTTCTCTGCAGGCATTGTCTACTGTTAGGGTTGCAAGTAAGAGATGAGGTACGGTATTATATGGGATTGGGACAGATTATATACGTCTCATTTCTTCGATTCGTAGTCATGGATATTAGGTACGTAGCCTTTCATTGCTGCATAGATTGAGGTTTTTTTTGTTAGTGGTGCGCAGGTTACTTCATTGGTGAGCGTGGGGCGATACTTACGTGATTCGTCAACGACCCAAAGTGCCTGACCCGATACGTTGCTTATCGAGTTCTCCATCTTGACATTCTTCTCGAACTCTGCAATTGCAGTGTCAATGTCGACTAGAAAAGGTGTTATTCCACGGCCTCCCGGACAAACCCATAACGCGTAGCTCGAGGAATGATGAAAAAACTTACTTGGCTTTATACCTGCATCGATGAGCTGCTTCCTCAGCAAGGAAATATGGTACACCATCTTCATCTCTCTCCTTTGGGTGTTCTTTCTCTCGTTGAGCACATCTAGTTCTCTTTTCTTGCCTGCATTATTGAAGTTGTTTTGCGTTATGGCCAGCGACTTCATGTGGTTCATCGATTGCTCCAAAAGCTTCGATTCCATCGCAATGCGCACCCTGTAATTATCCACAGCGAAATATGCCAGTGTGAAAATAGATATGACTATGGAAAGGTCTCTGACTGATGCAAGTCTCGAGGAAGAAGACGAAGACGAGGGAGCTGAAGTCGATTTTACCGGTTGGTTGTTCAACTGTAGATGGTGAGGGTCCGCTATCGTCCTGTTCTGCAGTGGCGGTGGGATATTGTTTGGGTCGGAGAAGTATGAAGGTGGAGAGGCTACTTTGCTCTCGTGTCTCATAAACTGACTACTTACAGCCCTTGTAGCGCATGGCGAAGCGAGTTTAAAGGGAATGTGCAATGGCCTTCTTGATGCACCGATGTAGAAGACCCGACAGGAAACGCTCAGCTTCGGAATCATGGTGTAAGTCTAGTTTATGTTCTGGAAAAGCAGTACGATTACAATGCAATGAAGGTTGCGTCTCCAATCGCTATCCCCCCCTGTGCACCTCTATAATTCGTCTATAGAGGAACCCCAGACACAGAAGTACCGTCGCTCTTCCTTCCGGGAAGCTTAGATTTACTCAGGCAAAGTCAAAAAAATAAAAAATAAAAAAATACGTTACGGACCGCATTACTTTGAGCTAGTAATTCGGGTAAAGACTAGCTTATTCATGGCGACGAGCGATCGCAGCGATGATTACAGCCTCCTTGGCACTTCTAGAGCTCCATCCTTCTGCTCTGATTACATTTTTGCTTTTTCTTTTTGAATAGAGTACATGAGAGAAACACATCCGTATTAGAAATTATACTCTTTAATGACGACGAGATTGAGCAATGATGTTATTCATTTCTTCAACTTTAGCCTTAGCTCTACCAAAAGTACCTAATCTCTTTTTGGCAACCTTTCTGGCTCTCTTTTCACCGGCGTTTCTGATCAATTCAATCAATCTTCTTTCGTATGGGGCTAGACCAGCAACTTCTCTTACGATGGAACGAACAAAAGTGGTTCTCTTGGATGCTGCACCTTTTCTGTAGGAGATTTTAGGGACCGGTTCCAAAGCTTGGACCTTTTTACCTTTGTTGATACCAATAGCAATACCTAGAATTGAAAAGTTAATAAAAACTGGAACCAATCTCGAAACAGGAACAGCAAGAGGACAACTTCATTTTTGAGGGCCTGGGCAGTGGTGGTTCCAACTATCCATACAATAACAACGTTTCCATCCAGTCTATTTGTGCTAGCCATTCCGTCCTTCTCGATGTGATCACTCGTATACTTCTTCACACAACACTTGAACTTCTTATTACACAGGTCTTCGAAACCACACTACCCACAGATGTCTTCTCTCACAAAGCTTTGAGCAATGGACAAAGAAAAAAACACAAGTACACAAACAAACAAATTCCGCCTCCTTGTACCATCTCTGTTCTTCTTCAAACTTCTCACATACCTGATTTAGCAGCCATCTTTTATGATTTGTTGTATCTGAGTGTTGATGAGTTTACTCAATGTCAGTTTTGATATTTTCAATTCAGTTTTGGATTCAAGCTGCGTCAAAATTTTTCAAAAATCCGGGTAGAATTCTAGACTTCCTAATAAAGAAATAAAACAGCCAAAGACAACATCCTCTATAAATGATGATGCTGCTTGTACCAATACAATTTGATGTTCAGATGTAAAAAAATGAGGGCTTTCGCAGTCACGTATTTGTTTATAGAGATCACGTGAACAATACTGCAGTGGGGTTGTACTAACCCTAATTTATGTCAGCTTAGTTTTACTACTAGGCGCTCGCTGTGTTCGGTATAGTCTGCAACACAGCTTGGTTATTATAAGTAGTTCGTTTCGATTTCTATGTACAGAATTATACACTGTCTTCACTCTAACATATATATATATATATATATATATAAAGAGAGAGAGAAAGAGAGAAAGGCTGTGCATGTCATGGATTATAGTGCGATGGTGATTTCTTTGAAATCGTGCCCAAGCTTAGCGAGGTTGGCAACAATGTCTGATGCAGGTGTTTTGCGATAAGTTTCTGAGAAATCGACAAGCTTCAGATCCTGGCCAACAGCCTGTGCTTCTCTTTTCTCCAGCTTGAATAGCAGATTCAGAAGCTTTCTTCTTCCGATTGTGATATTTAGTGGTTCATCAATTTGATCAACTTTTATGTTTTCGTAGTAGACTGTAACTTTTGTTCCATCAGGCGATGTAATGACTCTTGCATCCTTATGTGGAGGACTCTTGAGCAATTCCTTCTTCTTTAAAACCTGGTAACGCAATTTCCAACCGAACGGACCCAGTTCCTTGATTCTCGCAGCTTTATCCTTAGTCAGGTAGTTATCTAAACCACCCTCTTTATTGATTGTTCTTAAAACTCTAGTAGTGACCGGGAACTTGAGTGTCTTCTCTAAAGTCTCACTCCATAATTTCTTCTTTTGAATGTTTGGAAGCCATACTCTTCTAACTTTACCTTTGTGCTCCGAAATACGATGACCAGTTTGCGGGAATTGCCCCCCCAATAAACCTCGGTTACTAATTCCAAAGCTGGTTCTCTTTCCATATTTGTAGTCTGGAGTTTCTGCCCTTTTCTTTGGGAAATTGAGAGGTAATGCATCGCCAACTTTGTACTCTGGCTTTTTGGCAACTGCTCGTTTCACTATTATCTTGTATGCCCTTTGAACGCTCGAGCTCGTGGAGAAGGCTCTCACTGACTGAAACAGATTCATAGCGGCTCCCTTTCCTATCCTTTCTACTTCTACAGTTTCTTTTCTCAACCTTGATCTAACGCTACTCTTGATGCTACCGTTCGTTTGATTTTCCAATTTTCATCACACATAAAGTTTCTTACCCGGTAATTATGTATTATATCTCGAGTACTAGCACTCTATAGCAGCATAACCGGTTACTTTGCTCTATATCTGAACAATTGTGAATGTCGGAGAGGGAAGCAGAGAGGAAGGATGTACAAGTATTGATATACGTGTCCTCCTGAATCGAGGCTGCTTTGGGGATTGCAATGGCTGGTTATACAGGGTTTAAAACAGGCTGCAAGTATCAACGACGCACAAGCTAGTGTATTTGACAACTTGGTAATAGGCAACGCTTTATCAGTATGAAACTAGCATAGCAGCCACACGCTTTCAGAGATTGCAATTACAATAGAAGCAACGATTTGGTATGCTTGTTTCTTTAAATTTTGTTTCATCTATGGCATCTGATCAGTTGAATTTGCTCGAAAACAATCGACCCTGTAACAATATGCAAATATGGTCAATAGAGCTTTACCCAATAATTGTATCAATTGTACGCAATCTCTCATTGATATTTAGAAAAGCATGAGGGTATCAATAGATGATCAGAATCAGCATGGGTATCCCCTATTGTACCAGCTCAGGGAGACTGCCACTATAATGGATATTCATTTTGATTCTATTCTTATTCTCATCCTTATAATGCTTCAACCCCCAAATAAAACTATACTTTCTGAAATGGAATTCGTCGTTTCTAACGAACTGAGGATCATTTGGTGAAGTTGCAGCTTCATTCTCGAAATCAAAATCGTTGGTATCATCCAAGCCGAAACACTGAAGAACTGAGTAAGAGAATGAGGCGCAACCAATGTTGGTCTTATTCCATTGGCGTGCTGACTCAGATAAAGCCTTAATTGCCTCTTCCAGTCTGAAATTCACTTCAGTGAACTTCAAATCACCAATCAAAAAGTCACCTGCAAGTCCAGCCGAGGTTATCAGGGCACCAATGCATCCTGCCATGATAACTCCTGTCATACCTATAACGCACACTGGGTTTAATGGATTCAGCATGCATGTTATGACCGCTATAACACTGGCAAACAAGGCGTCAACCGAGAGGATCAAACTTCCGGCAGCTATAAGAGTGACCTACAGGTTGGCATCAGCCTTTGAGATCCCACCCTTGGCGCGGACAGTCACTGCATTTGAGTTCGTTTCTGGAATATTAGTACATAAAGTGAATATGTTGACAATACCGAAGACAGAGATATAAGTGATGATGGATCTCTTGTGCATCTTAGATAGCTTTCGCAAGTATTGTTGACTCGCATGATTTGGGAGTATAGCAACTTGGACTATTACTTTTTTTGCTTTTCCTTTATAGTAATTAGTGCGATTGGATGCATAGATGTTCTCTATGCTTTGAATCAATGTATTCAATGAGTGGAATATTTTAGTTCTCAATTCTCAGCTGCATAAGCTAAATGGAAATTCTTGTAATTGTAGCTAGTTGCAGGCCCCGATGATTTAGTAGCGTAATCGTATGAGATACGCAAGATATGTGCCCATGTTACTATCCCGTTGTGTTCATTTTAAGATCTCATGTTCTGGATCTCTTGCCCGAAACATGAACCTAGATTCATCTTTGGAAGTCTATATCATTTTGATACATACTATTAGCTGTGCTTGCCTTGGCTACAGTTGATCAGACAAATTCTGGCTTGCGCTGAATTCACCAATCTTTTCCTTTCGATAAGGTCGTCATTACTCACTGACCAACTTCTACATTTGAGTGTCCTCAGGTATGAATAGATTTATGGGACTATACACCATTCATAATACCCAGAAGCTTTAGCCAGTCGAAATGAATACTCTTCCTGAGTCAAACAATGAAAGGATTTAGCTCAATTTTATGTATGTGGTTATCGGCCAACCGAATCCTATTATAACTGAGCTTGATAAACTGCTTCGGCAACATCACAGCCTCTTTCCCAAAAAGGATCATCAACGTACTCAATCTCACCTTTGGCTGTCAATATATTGAACTTTCTGTGATCACCAGTTTTCCAACCTTCGATCGTCTTGTCAAATGAGAGGAATTGCAGATAGGGCTTGTTCCACCTCTTAGCAACTTCAATTTCCTCTTTTGCATAATCTTTCACGTAGAAGAACCATAAAGAATGATCAAAAGCATGAATGACTCTGTGCTCTGGTGACAATACATTATCGAGCCACTTTGCTCTAAAAGCAATTCTGTAACGATATATCTTGTCAGAGGTAAAGCCACTTGATACGATCTTGTCGATGAAGCCTCGCTCACTGGCATGCACTTGACCGTCAGAAGTAATCTCTCCAAATATCACTCTCAGTTTCTCCATGAAAGCTGGATCACTCTCATCAAGCTTTTCAAGATCGGGATATTTCTTCAACAATGGTTTGATCACACGCTCTGGGTAATAGTTTTCCACCTGGACAACAAGGTCTTCTTTGCTAGTGGGCGTATTCAACATTGAATACTTCCATGGCTCATTGTCTACCTCACCCACTAAAATTCTTATGTCTTTCTTTTGTAGCAGTTTGGAATACTCGCCGGAATAAAGGTCAGCGATAATTCTGGAAGAGACGAACCTGTCGTCAGTTACAGCTCTGAAAGTATGCATGTTCAAGGTCTTAATGAAATCTTCAAAAAAAGTAGGGTCTAAGCTTCTAAGTTTTGCCAGTTTCTCCTTGGCAGTAGAGTTTTTGCTGATCTCCAACTTCTCAACAATTTCATCGAATTGGTCTTGGGTTTCTTCAATAGTTTTTGGTTGAACATACACTAGATTAGAATGAAAAACAGCTTGCTTAATAATTTGTTGAGCCTCTGGATGATACAATTCATACGAAAGTTGAAAAAACGTGGAGTAAGCACCTGCAGAGATTCCTCCAACGGTTATCTTGTTAGGATCACCTCCAAAATGTTCAACATTCTTATAGGTCCATTCAATCGCAAGTCTCTGATCCCAAAAGCCAAAATTTGAGCTGTTTTCATTCTCCTCTAATAATTCTTTTGCAGAAAGGAAACCAAAAATGTTAAGCCTATATCCTGGAGTAATCAAAATGAATTTCTCAGCAAACTCAGAGTTAAAATCTGCAGTACTCAACATTGCACGATTTGGTTCATTGTACTGTAACCAACCACCGTGAATGTATATCAAAACTGGCCAGCCTTTCTCAGGCTTCCCGTCGTCTGAGCTTGGAATAAATATGTTCGAGTACTGAACGTTCTCCTGTGAAGGAGATTTGCCATATTGGAAGATGGGGTTATCCACAGAAGGCTGTGGACACTTCAATCCAACTTTGCCATAATCTCCTGTATAATCAAAGTCCTCTGGAAGCGGTTTAGCAATCGTAAATCTGTCACTTCCACTGACTGGTAACGCATATGGAACCTGTGCGAATCTGTGGACTGAAGGTTCACCAGTTAGGGATGAGTTGAAAGTGTATCCGGTTAGAGTCCCATGACCAGGAATGGACAGCTTGTAAGGAGAAGCACCCTCAGCGGAAGGTAATGCACTCATATTTTGTATAACTCGGTCTCAAGGTTTTACTTGGATAAGTCAGAAATCAACCAGAAACTAAAATCATCATCTTGACATTTGGCTATTTATTCCTTATAGCATTAGTACCGAATCTCCTACTCGATGTAAGGTTGATTTACGTATCAGACTTCGGAACCCCGGACCGATAAGCCAGTAATTTCCGACATGCTAATTGCCATTTTAGGATATTTACCCGAGACTGTTAGAGGACTCACAACCAGCGTTTACATCAAGAGATTTATGGCACGAAAATGGTGTATGTATATGGGTAAATAGCCAATGCTCAATGCCAAGTATTGGTATTTGAACTGGAACCCACTTAGTTTGATAGAAGACTATTACATTGATCAATAGTTGTTTCACGATTCATCTAAAGCCTATATGCTCACCATGAGAGGCTAGCAATTCTTGGAGAGATATATTTAAATTTGCTTTTTTCTGTCCAGCATTTTCTGTTTGAGTCGCAGGATACATGCTATAAAGATAACGATTTCTTTCAATCATGACTCGTAATATACTTTGGTTATCTGCTGTGATGAAGCTCATATTTGAGAATCATGAATATTCTGCTTGGACTTCCCTTCGAGCTCATTGCAAACGTTATACGTTTCTTACCAGATAGAACTGTTCTGCAACTTTATGAGGTTGCAGAACTGCTCCCTTATCTTGAGCAGATATTTACTATTGTTGACGCCACTCGAGATCATTATGAATTTTCAAGGTTCCACAAATATCCGAACTACGTCAAATTGTCATCAGATCTAACTATCCCAAAAAGTTACACGCTGAGTATGATAATTTTGATACGCATGAACAACTACGAGGACTTTGAGCAGGACTCATTGAAAAAATTGCTAATAGTGGCAGCGAACTCATGCAGAGTAGTTGTTTTTGATAAAATGATTAGCTCTACGATGCCCCGTTCTTCACAAATTTGCAACAAATTGTTCGGAGTGTCCCTCAGTCAGACAGACACGAACCAAAGGATCACTTTTCTACATGCTGAGAATTTAGAGCTTGGTGAATACAATCGAGAACGTAGTTCCACTTTGAAAGGTACTCACGGATATTTAAAGAAAGCAGAAGTTAGCAGCAAGCAGCAATTTGATTTCCCAAAGTTGAAGAGCCTTCGTGTTCATGACTATGGTATCCTTAGAAAACTGGAGACTTGTGTCAGCGACTTCATGGGAACACTAAGGTTATTAAAACGGTTAGAGTTAAAAAACATCTACGGATTACAAGTGTTGGAGGGTTGGGATTTACCCTGTTTGAAGGACTTGATACTTGAAAGCTCATCCGACTTGGAAATCATCATGCACATGAACTTGCCTTCCTTAAAAAAACTTGTTCTGACTGATCTCTCTGCTCTACGTATTATTTCGAATATCACTTTCACAGATCTAGAAAGCTGTGTTTTGAATCTGAGAAGCATTTCGAAATTTAGAGAAATTAAGGCGAATTCAATAAAGAGAATCATCTTCAGAGACAGCTACACTTCAAAGGATTATAATGATGTATTTGGAGCAACAACGAGTGTACTATTGACCACAGCTTTGCATAGCTGGGAAAATGAAAATGTCGATCCTATTGCTACAGCCTGTTCAACTTTCCATAGAGGTGGAACACGATACGCATTATTCAAGGACATCATTTCAAACGACTATAATGATCGGGATCCCATTGATGTGTCAGTCACAAACTTTGATACTCTGACTCTTGAAAACTGGGAAATTGAGAAAGAAGTTGAAGATTTCAAAATCTACTCTGATAGGAAAATTGTTCGATACTGGAAATCCAATACGTTCTTTCAGTGTATTACAATTTTGTCACCAAGAAGCAGAATTGTAGATAATGATGGCGGTTATTCTGAAGTTTATGATATGAATAAAGATACCCTTTTGCAATATTACCCAAATGCTGTGGGTCATTTGGTTATTGATTTTAGTCTACTAATTGAGTACTTGAAGCTTTTTGACTTCAACTTGGCAGTATTCAGAACTTTGAAATTCCTAGAGATCAACCACGATTTTAGCATTGATAGGCCACTCTGTTATAGCTTTGAAGCACTAATGAGGCAGTTCAGAAGAGCAACAACATTAACATTCTCAAATATTACTAAATTACGCTTCAGAACCGCTATCGACAGCACAATTTTGACAAAGAAAAGATTTGATTTCACTGGGTTCAATGGACTGAAAGAGTTGGATAGCATGGAGTTGTTTGTCTCTGGATTTGTAGGCACTATAAATGATGGGTGTGCGGGACTGTATTGCCTTGAAGTCTACAATTTTAATATCGATGATTTAAAGGCCTTAGAGATAACAGCCGAACCCGAATTCCCTGTGAAGATCAACTTCACTGTTTTCGGATCTGGGTTTTATAATATCTCATATCATAACCCTGAAAATAGAACGCATACGGGGTCTCAATGTTTATTTGATTGAATAGATCTGGAATTTACTCAATCTCCTTGGGAGATTTTTCCATTTGTCGTAACCCATTAATTCTTGTGACAATAATACAACTCTAGCTATAAAAGATTCTGCACCCGAACTACTATGAAACGTAATTTATACGGATGCATTTGTTAAATATAACTATAGTTTAGACTCGCCAACTTTTGACTTTAGGTACATATCCTCCTCTGTTGTCATGACTTGAAGATCATACCGCCTGTTGCTCTTCATTTTCTCTCTAATTCCATTTACATCATCCTTGAAATCATTTGGGTTTCTCCATTTGAATAATTTAGTGTATACGTTTTCTCTGCCTTCAATGTTATCGACCAAGAACTGTCCCAATACAGGTAGCATCTTGAACGCATGCCCAGAGCCTCCACATGCGACGAACAAGTTCTTTTTGTTTGGTACATAATCAAAAATAAAGTCGTTATTTATGGTGTCCGTGTACCATATAACTTTGGATTCAAAGACAATTCCAGCATCTACTAAATCAGGAAAGAACATTCTCAGCCATCTTTTCACCTGATCCACAATGTGCTTAGTCAAATAACAGAATGGAGGATCACTATTTGCAGTCTTCGGTATTGAAATCACTTTCCCATCGATCTCTTTTGGATTGGTATACTTTGTCTGTCTCACAATTATTTTCATATAACCTTCTGGACTTGTAAGAGGGAACATGAATATCCCGCCAAGATCCAAATGCTCTCTTGAATCTGCCCACTTCCAGCCGACAATTGGGAAATTTTCGGAGCTGTACTTTGTCTGTAGATCTTTATGGCTTTCAGGAATTTTGAAAATCAACACATTTCCTGAAGTGCCCTCATTTATGCCGTCTAATTCTTGCACAATTGAAGTTGACCAAGGACCACAGCACATCACCGTCAAATCAGCAAAGTGGGCAACGTTGTCCTTGGTGACAATCCCTTGTACTTCAGCGCTATTACTCCTTGAGTAGATGAAATTAGCAAACGTCCCCTTTTCCCCACCTAAAACAAACTTGACGCCCATTTCAGCACACAAGTGCTTGATATATAAACAAGCCCGTGATGCATATAGCATACCAGATGTTGAATCAAGGAACCCTTGAATATCGGGACACGCCTTTTGCAGTGCTTTTGCTACCTGAATTTTACGTCCATGCCCGCTAAGTATTCCTCTTTTAATATCCTCTTCGTTGTTTATATCGAATATCAATGAAGACAATCCATCCTTTGCGTAGTTCTCCCTTGATGCCTTCTCCTCGTCTGTGAAAACGTTATCAAGCCAAAGCATTCCACAAAGATCAAGCAGTTTCAAACCCGTATACTTCTTAGCCTCCTTCGATGGCAGCATTGTGATGTCATAATTCCAGTCTTGCCAAACCTGTAAAGCTTTGAAGGCTAGATCTTGGTAGTGCTTTGCATTCTCGTACTGTGCTCTGAATATCTTGTTCAAGTCTGCTGATGCAGTGTCAGCACCTTCAAGGAAAGTGTAGTGTCTGGAATCCATATCCAATCTATCAAACACTGTGATGTTTGTGTACCCGTTTTGGGCTAGGTGAAAGGCATTTGACAACCCAAACACGCCTGCGCCCACTATCACAATGGCACTATCTTTACCGTGCTCCATTCCCCGGCAATACTTACTCTTCTCAACTATCAGCTAATAGCTGGAACTTGGAAAAATCAAAAACTTCCTCGCAGATGCTTGCTATATAATATACTTGTTGCTCAGTTCCCGCCGGTAGTAATCATTATCTTCGAAACAGTTGATTTGTACTTATCAGTGGATTTCCTTCAACGGGCAGGTGCTTCCACGGGTAACAAGACCAAATAAAATAACCGTATTTTGAGGCAGTTCTCACAGACAAGCGCGCACAATGGCATGCTTTTGGACCACACTGTATCCCCTAAGCACATATTTGTAGGTGGCTAGCTATTTTTCTATGCCATAGTATAACCTTCGAATCGCACATGAATACAGTTTTTACTCTCTTACTAGTAATAGCGTTTTTTTTTTTTTTGTAGCTTCCGCATGGAATAACTAACACCTACAAATGCATCAATGCTGATGATCCCATGTCGATGATCCAATGTCGTTATAATTAACTAATACTTCCGAAAGCGTTCATTTTACAGTTCTGAGGAAGTCAGAAAGCTCCTTGTGGTCAGTGGATTTGAAATTAGTGCGCAGTTTATCTTTCCAGCTCCATTTATCAACTAATACTGGTTCCAGTTTGCCCACAAGGAAGTCGACAACGAGATCACCTATCAATGGTATGAACTTGAAGCCATGAGAAGTACCACCCGTGGCGAGCAGCACGTTTTGCAGCTCTGGGTGATAGTCAACGAGGAAGTTCCCTGTAGTTGTATCTGTGGTCCAGCAAATCTTCGTTCTGTCGAATGGACGATCAGCTATTTCTGGTAACAACTCTCTGAGAGTGGCTCTCAGACTTTCTTCACTCTCTTCCGGGATCCAGTCAGAGGGATTGCCGACTTTTGTTCTAGGGATTGAGACTTTCACAGTGGCCTGGCTGCGACCACTCTGAGCAGTAGGATTTGGATCGGCAACTTCCCTTGTATTGACATAGGCATTATTCGTCTTGCCCAAAATTTTGATCTCCCCTCCATAAGGCGGGAATAAGTTGACACCAGAATTGAAATTGAAACAAACTGGCATGTCTTTCCACTTGGCCCCTTCCTCTTCAGTGATCTTGATCCATGCTATTTCCACTGATGTTGATTTACAGAAATTTTTGAGATCGACTAACCCACAGCTCCAGGCACCAGCACATATGATAACTAACTTTGAAGGAATCACTGTCTTATCCTCGAGAATAACACCTTTGGCTTTAGTAGTGCCATCGACATAGTCGATTTTTTCCACTGCTTTGAAAACAAAGTGCACATTTTCAAAGCTCTTCGCACGCTCGTAGTACACTTTGATCGTCTTTGCAGCATCAATAAATCCGTCCGTCAAATTTGTATACCCAACATTCCACATGGGATCTCTTCTTATCTCTTCAGCAGTGGGGACGGCATCATTAGTGGATCTATTGATTCCTTTGAAAACCTCATTGTGATCTGCATAGTAGACAATGTTTTCCAGGTCGCCAGCATGGAAACTCTCAGCAGAGCGGAGTTCTGCTTCATATTCAGTCTCTTCAACTCCTGGCGCACCGTCATAGAACCCTCCCAACCCAACCTGGTGAAACAATGGAGATAACTCTGGGTCATCTTTGACGGCTTCTAAAGCCCGGGCTGCCAGTTCAGAGTAAGTACGATCAACATAGTCGATTCTGAGAACTCGTGATGTGTCAACACTAGTACCATCAACCACTGGCGGTTCCATACGATCAACAACGTGGATTTGCGTCTCCGGATGCCTCTTTGCAAGAGCAATAGCGGTGGATAGGCCAAAGGCCCCTGCGCCAACAATCACAATCTCTTCTGGAACGCTCATTCTTTCTTCTCGATTCGTAACGACATTGTGATTGCAGGGTGTTCAACAACAGGATATCGTACTAGATAAATAAGCTTGTAACCCAGATGTCGTTCGTATAGCAGTCTAATGCATAAGCTATTCGCCTAGAGGCTGCGTTATTTCATCTATCATTCATTACATGGGGGGACAGAACACAGGGACAGAGACATATATAATAAAGAGCAAAATAGGGACTCGCGTTCGAATCTCCTGTGTGGAATCCTGGAAAGAAAAATGCAGCCATCCCATTCTGGGAATAGCAGCCGACAGCGAGCCGGTATCAGTATCAAGCAGTGTGTGATAGACCTCTATATACAGGTGGGTGTGCTGATTACGCCTTGATAGTGGATCTTAGACGGATGCTCCAACGGTTATTGTGAGGACTAGAATGGTGTCCAATGATATTGTGGTTTTCAATAATCGGGCCTACTCCTTAGACGAGGTTCCTGATAGTGTTAAACAGGAGCTGATCGAGAGACTATCATCGAAAGGGGGATTCACCAAACCAGAGATTTCTCAAGTCTACAATCTATATGATTTCGAGCCAATTGCCAAGAAGGTTTTAACGGGTGACACATTCTTCTACTACAAAACAGGTGCTGCTGATGAAATCACTTTGAACGAGAACGAGTTGGCTTTCAGACGTATATATCTCAAGCCAAGAATCCTGGAGAATGTGAGATCTGTCTCCTTGAAGAGAACAATCCTGGGTTCCAATGCTTCTTCTCCATTTTACATCACTGCTTTTGCAGGAGCTGAACTGGATGGTAATGTTGACGCAGAAAAGCCCTTGTCCCTGGCAGCCTCTAAAACTGGTGTGATTCAGATGATTCCATCGCTTAGTCCATTCCCAGTACAGGAGTTGGCGAAGTTCAATGAGAAAGACCAATGGTTGCAGATCTACGTTGGAGAGGATCGCAAGGTGACTGTCGATTTGATCAAAAGAGCAGAGGCGACTGGGAAAGTGAAAGCCTTGTTCTTCACGGTTGATACTGCACAGTTGGGAAGAAGAGAGACTCAATTGAGAAAGCTGAAAGACTCAAATTTTGTGAAAGAGCTCGACGGCCACGATTCGAATCTGGATTGGGATGACATCAAGAAACTTAGAGAGGTCACCAAGTTGAAAATTGGGCTGAAGGGAGTGCAAACACTGGAAGACGTTCTAAAGGCAATAGAGTATGGATTCGATTCAGTGTTGATATCGAACCATGGCGGAAGGCAGTTAGACACTGCACGCTCTGCTATCGAGGTATTGGCTGAGATTGTTCCGATTTTGAAGTCCAGAGGACTCTTTGATAAGATCGAAATCTTGATTGACGGAGGGATCAGACGGGGTTCAGATGTTGTCAAGGCCATAGCTCTTGGCGCTAGAGGTGTTGGACTAGGTAGGCCTTTCTTATATGCCTTGCAGACGTATGGAGAGGAGGGTGTTTTGAGGGTGATCGAGATACTTAATGAGGAAGTCGAGCTCACACTGCGACTTCTTGGTGTAGATGACATCAATAAGATTGATGAGAGATACATCGATACTTTGGATTTGTTTGGGAATAGGGCAGTACACTCAAAACAATGACTACATACACCAGATAGCGATAGAAATAGAATTCTTCCATCCTCCTCCTTTGTACTTTCCTCTCTCTCTCCCCCCATTGGAGTCGGAGTAGAACTGCATGTACGTACAAATGGCCATCTGGTAACTGGAAAGGTCTCTTCCCCAGTGTCCAAGATCTCGAAAGGTCATTTGTAAACTGAATCAGCATAAATTTCAGCATAAAGCTTAGGTTATCGGTATTAATATAAACGGTCACGTGACATTGTAGAATCTTGGAGCTGAAGACTTTCTCTTCAATAGAGAAGGCCGAAAGAAAGCTTCTGGAAAATCAGTCAGCTGGCAACAGAGAATTAGCCTCAAGCGAAGCAAAGGATGTCCGTTATCGAGATTGAATCTGAGGACCAGTTCACGGACCTCACCAACAATGCTCCTGCAAATAAGCTCATAGCGATGTACTTCCACACTCCTTGGGCAGCTCCATGCATTCAAATCAACTCTGTATATGAGCAACTGGCTCAGCAGAATCCAGACACAGCTTTCCTCTCTGTGAACGCCGATGCATATCCAGATATATCAGAGCTCTTTGAAGTCAGTGCAGTACCTTACTTCGTATTCATCAGGGATGATACTATTTTGAAAGAGATCTCTGGCGCTGATCCTAAAGAGTTTGTCAGCGCATTGAACGAGCTCACTAATACCAATCAATCACAACAGAATCAACAGAATCAACAACAGCAGAACTCTAAGCAGCAAGAGAGTCTGGCATCATTTTCTCAGCCTAGTGCAGAAGTGGCTGCTTCGAATGCCAATCAACCACAACAGGAGCAGGAAGAATCCGAAGAAGAGCTGAATGCTCGACTGAAACAACTAACCGAGGCAGCACCAGTTATGCTATTCATGAAAGGAACGCCTGCTTCACCGCAGTGTGGATTTTCACGTCAGCTTGTGGCTATTTTGAGAGAGCACCAGGTGAGATTTGGGTTTTTCGATATTTTGAAAGATGACAACGTTAGACAAGGTTTAAAGACTTTCTCAGACTGGCCAACTTTCCCTCAACTGTATATCGGCGGAGAGTTTCAAGGTGGGCTGGATATAATCAAGGAGTCACTTGAGGACGATCCAAACTTCTTTGAGAATGCTGCGCAGCAATAGATGCGATGAACGCAAGGGTCTGTTACTTGTCTAGTTTAATAAAGAAGTAATAATAATACAAGATTTCGTGTGCTCTATATATGCCTTCTATATAACGTATACTGGCTTTTAAAAATCTGAATCGCCGAAATCGTCGTACTCATCATCAAAATCGTTTATGAATTCGACATTTTTAGACTTCACGCTGATAGTAAAGGCTGTTCGTTGCAATGCTGAAGGTCGTTGTGAGACGTAGACCAAATCTGTTTCGAATGTTGTATCATTACCAAACTCATCTTCATCATTGATATTGCCATTAGCATTATAAGAATTGTTGTTTTCATTATCATCATTATTTTGGTTACCTGTATCCGTGTCTTCATCCAGAATTGGGTCATCTATAAACTCAGAAATATCGGTATCAGAAGTTGGAGCATCGTCAAGATTTCTTCGCTTGTAGCTACTATTACCCAATTCAATGTCATTATAAGCAATGAGATCCCCGTCACTGTTAATTTCCTTTAAAGGTCCTCCTAGTCTGCTGGTCACTCCATCAGAAACAATTTCCGAATATAGCTCCTCTGGTGTTTTCTTATTAATAGACGCATAATATGCTAACTTCGATTTCCTTTTGAACTCCCTTTGGCTATTGATAATAGGCTCGAAGAATCCATAATACAAATTCGAATCTTGAAAGCTTCTCAATACCTTGCGCCTTCTGAGCTCTGAATCGACATAGTCTATCACATCATTTTGTATTAAAGCAGACAATCTGTTAACTTTCCACTCCCTTGGGAAACTCAATGTCGCATTTCTAGAACTCACCTTATTGGTGTTCTGTTCATTGAGGTAGATTCTAGTACCTCTGATCACACAGTCCAACGAAATCTCATCATCTCGCGAGGCAAATAGATCACAGAAGCTCAAATTATCGACAACGTTAGCTGCTGTTTCGAGATCAAACTCAGATTTATTGAACTTGGAATAATTCTCCAACAATCCCAATTTCAATATATTCGGACGTGTGATGTAATCTCGTAAGACGTTTTCCATCGTTGTGCTTAGTTGTTCTCCCTCATTCTTAGTTCCAAAGATACACTTTCCCACAGCATGAAACAGCGGGATGGTCGATTCCTTACCAAATTCAATGTATTTGCCCCCATCGGGGTTCTTGAATCGCCAGACGGACCAATTCTGAAAGGAGGAAATAGCGCTTCGTATATCGCCAATTTTAGAGTGCTCCTGGATTCTTTGCTTTATCTCAGACTGTGGAATTTTGTTGAATAAAACCTTTTCTTCATTCACTATATAGTTCAACGTCTTCTTAATCAAAGTCGCATTGACTGGGTTGAATTTTATTCTTTTGGTTCTTGCATTGCTTAAAACTCTTTTACCAATGATAGTCTCAGCGACATAGTTGTTGTCGATATTGTACCCCTGTGAGCTTCCGTCATTTGGGAAATCGCATTCAGTAATGCAAAGAACAAGTGGAGGCAACGCCATCCCAATATTGAGCCACTCAATGAGCGCATTCTGAAAGGAAATTCTGGTTAAATCGTGGAACACGTTGGGAAGATCTTCGACAAGTATCACAGATGTGTTCTTCCCGGTTCTGTATCGTACATTCCCCAAAAACTTAGCAAACTGGTCCACAGTTTTCTCTTCGGGAACGTCTGCGTTCCAAAACTCGATCAAGTTCAGCTTAGACTGTGGATATCTCTTATTCAGTAGTTCCTCTGCAAGGCATTTGATGACAGTACTTTTGGATGCGCCAGCAGGACCGCTCAAAATCACAATTCTTGTATCAGAGCTCCCAGTTATCATGTCATCAAGACAATTCTGAATCTCACGGAATTTCTTAACGTGCAAAGCAACCTGATCAGAAGTAGTGGGCGTGTATTTTTCTATCCATTGGTGATCAGCATCAAATCCAAGGTTAAGATCAAGGTCAAGATCACCATGACCATGACCATGACCATGACCATCATTATCATGATCAAGTTCAAGCTTCTCAGCGATTGGATACGCCTTTAAAGATGATGGAACCTGCTTTTTCACTTTACCTGTAGAGTTGAAAGATCGTATATGGTCTGCCAAAGATGTGACCTTGAGTCTTTTTAGAGGAGAAAGTGCTCTATTCGGTACAGCTTTGTTGTTACCTTCCTCATCACTGCAATCTTCTTCGCTATCAAGCACAGAGTAAACAACTCTCTTTCTCGGCACCGCACGTCGAAGTTCTCTATTTGGCCTGTGAGTGGGCGCCTTCTTTCTTGCAGCGCTTCGCGTGCGCACCATCACAACTATTACAATCAACGCCCTTATTCTATTCTCGATCGTTCTCGTTTGTACTGATGCTGTCACTGTAGCTTTTAAGTTGCACTTTCATTTTGATATTTCCTTATTCGGTACTTTGATCGCCATTTTATGCCAATTTTCGGAAAAAGGCGGCAAATTACGCAAAGTTTTCCAAAATTTCCTAAACTGTACAAATTTTTCGCATTTCGTCTAGATCTGGAAATTTGGTCCCAAAAAAATGGTGTGAAACCATCGAAATGTAGCACAAAATCAAAGAAATCTGAACGAGATATAACGAAGGTCTGCAGGAAGACAACGGTTGTTGAATGCGAAAGCAGGACAGGGAGAGAGAGAGAGAGAGAGAGATCAACGCAACAATTCACGAATCACATCATACTTTGCAGAGACATTGAGCTGAGCGCCCATTCCTAGTCTGAAAGCCTTGTTTTTTTCCCCAGCATTTATTCTAACCGGCTCACGTCATCATCGAAACGATTGCAGCAAGCAGCGATGTCGAACGAATCAGTATGGGACTCTGTCATGCCTGATGAGGTTGTGACTGGTGTCCCCGTATTCAGACCAAGTTATGAACAGTTTGTTGACTTTGAAAAGTACATGCATTCGATCAACAGGTTTGGGATGCAGTCTGGCATTGTCAAAGTTGTGCCTCCTGCTAAGTGGATCGATGAGCTTCCTTTGATAACTAACGAGAAACTGATGTCTATCAAGATCAAGAACCCAATTGTTCAACACATCAATGGTGGCTCAGGAGTTTTCAGCCAGCAAAACATTGAGAAACAGAGAACTTTCAATATCGTACAGTGGAAATCATTGTCAGAACAACAGAACTACCAACCACCTGCACCGAGAGGCCAGAATCGTAAAACAGACCCTCAGAAAGAGAAGATCAATAGGAAGATACTTGCAAACAAGAATCACAATGACGAGGCGTTGTTCAAGGGATTTGAGTACAATATCGATACATCAGAATACACACCGGAGAGATGTGATGCTCTTGAAAAGGCTTATTGGAAGGGTTTAACGTATGCAGAGCCAATGTATGGAGGGGACATGCTAGGGTCCATATTTGATGACTCAGTGAAAGTATGGAATGTTGCATCACTTCCCAATTTATTAGACCATATGGAGGGCAAACTTCCTGGGGTTAATGAGGCTTACTTATATGCAGGATTGTGGAAAGCTACTTTTTCATGGCATTTGGAAGATCAGGACTTGTATTCTATTAACTATCTACATTTTGGGGCTCCTAAGCAGTGGTATTCAATTCCTCAAAAGCATAAAGACAAATTCGACGCTTTGATGAGGGATCTTTTCCCGCAAGATTATCAAAACTGCCCTGATTTCTTAAGACATAAAACATTCTTGGTGTCACCCAGCTTCCTGGAATCTAAAGGAATAGCGGTAAATAGAATTGTTCACAGAGAAAAGGAATTTATGATCACTTATCCATATGGATATCATGCAGGCATGAACTATGGATACAACCTTGCTGAGTCAGTCAATTTTGCTATTGAAGAGTGGTTTGAGTATGGGTTTAAAACATCAAAGTGTCTGTGTGTTTCAGACTCGGTTGGAATTGATGTGCATAAACTACTGAGACGTTTCAAAGGAGAGCCAGAACCAACGCCAGGGTCCCCTACGGAGCCTGGCGCTCGGTTGTTGTCATCTATCAAGTCTGAAGAAGATAAAGTCGTCGAGATAGTGCCGTGTGTAGCAAAAGGGCACAAACGTCGTTCAGTATCAGAACCTAAGAAAGCGTCCAAAAAATGCAAAACTGAAGAAAAACCAAGCAAATGTTTACTATGTCCTAATGTGTTATCCAAGAAGCAACTGAGACATGATCTTTTCGCTCTTATTCCGAAGCAAGGTCGTGATGAACAACTTTTCCATAGACTTTGTGCCGAGATGATACCTGAAATCACAATTTCTGAGAACGAGGATGGGAAAAAAGTTGTTGTAGGTTTTGAGAATATCCCAAGTGCAAGAAAGACCTTGAAGTGTGTATTCTGCCACGAGAAGAAGGGGGCTTGCTTCCAATGCTCTCATCCAAAATGCACACGCTCATTTCATGGGACTTGCTCGCTGCCTGCAGGTGTTTATTTCGATTCAGATTTTCAGGCTTACTGCAAAATTCATAGACCTCAAAATTCAAACCTCCACGAATACGCTGGGGCACTGAAGATTGGCGATCTTATTCAAGCAAAATTCGATGATTTCTTCTCGGGGGTGATTGTTTCTAACAACAGGACTGAAGAATCTGTTACTATTGACCTCTATCCTCAAAATGGGACCATCAACCTCATTGAGGTGCCCTATAGTTCGTTATACGAGCAAGCAGTGAGATTTGCAGCTAAACCAAAACTAGAAAAAAAAGAGAGGCCAAATAAAAATGAAAACGAGGAAATTGTTTTTCTAAACCTTCAAGATAATCTTCTCTACTCTAACGAAATAGAAGAAATTGATGGAAGAACATGGGCAAAGGAGTTTATCAAAAAAATCGAGAATTGTTCTGGAAGACCTGTAATGGATCACATTTGGTATTACAAACCACTTGAATCAACAGAACAAGTTGCAAGGTATGCTGATGATATAAGACAGGAAAAACCAAACGACCCTTATACCCTAAAAAAACAGTTGGCAATGGAAAAAAAGAAAAAGAAGGCCATGAAGAAAAACCAGCACACTTCTACGGCTTCTCCAGAAATCTTGGGGAGCTGCTGGAAAGCTTCGCAAATAAATGAATGTCAACTGTCACACGAAAAAAAAGATCCTCATCATCACTTTTACTGTTATGGTCCTCAGTTACAGACTTCAGACTCCAGTATTACTTTTAAGAGTGATAACCACTTCACCCTAAGTCCCACAAGAGAGTTAAGCACACAGCTGCCTAGCAAAGTACATCTGACACCATCATTAGAGGATTTACATAAGAATCCCAATACTGTGAAGCCACTTCAGACATACCAGATCCCTGACAAACAACCGAATCCCTCTGTTTCGTTTGGGGCAGATTCTCATCCATTAGAGCAGAGCAAAATTGATATAGTGCGTCAAAAATTCCTCTCCTCTCAACGGCCTCAATACAAAGCATCTTACCAGCAACCTATTCATAATGCTCCTGGAAACCCATGAAAACCACGCATACAACCAATAACTGTTTGGAACTGTCTAAAAGCACTGTCTTTATTCAGAATGTTTCTCGGTATGGAGCACTGAACTTACTGCTGATATCCTTTTCAATTTGAAGCTGCATTTGAGATACTTCTTGTCTTTTGTTGATAAACTGTCACAATAAACGACTACAAGTCATGGCTCCCGTGCTCTGTTGTCCACATATGTACCTCTGCATTAGCTAAGCTGAATTTTACTCAGGACTGGGCGGGACTATAATAGAAGAGGCCTGTGTCAATGCGGAAAGATGCAAGATCTTTCGAGTGTTGGGTTTTGAAAGGTTCTACTTGCTCATGAGGATGGAAAAAAAGGCCCAGGCCCACAAGACTGAGGAATTTCAAGTATTATATGTGAGGGCTGCAAGACCTGATAATTTACCACGGGTAAAATGTACCTAATGATATCACAGAAATACAGTATAAGAATTTGGGAATGAAGAATACCACGAAGTTTGTATTATTATTATAATGAAGGAAGCCTAGCGATTGAACTCGCAAATCTGCAATTCTAAGAATGTAGCCAATGTCGAGCATTCTAGAGAATAAGTACAATATATATCCGAAGAAGTTAACAGCAGAATCAGCTCCTTGTATGTTGCAAAGCTGAAGCGAATTCCGATAACTTGTATGCTTTCATTTCCCTCGTCTATTCTGCTCGGGTGTATACTGAAAACTTTCAATATTTGGGGTATTTGCTAGCGGGAATCCTTGAAGGACTACTTCGCAGGTATTCATGATCTGTTTAACACGAAGTTCAAGGGATTCGTATTATCATTCTCTCTAGTGTATCTAATCTCAATGAGAGCGAAAGTTAGCTTGCGTAAGTGAGAATATTGAGTGTCACTCAGCAAACCGTTTTCAGCTGTTAAGTTATGATGATAGCAATTGAAGTATGAACTCATGTTATTACTTAAGTTGCCATTGCCTGGTGTCAAGTAGTCTTGTACATATCTTTACGAAAACAAAACCCTCGTATTATGCTATACCAGCCTTTAAGATAATTAGTTTATAGCCCATCGATAATTTGGAAAATGCTTTTAAGGGCATTTTTTTGAATCAGTTCGTTGTATACCAGAGCGCCTTCTCCTACTCCATCCTCACTGTTAGTGAACCCACCTTTCAGTAGTCTTGCAAAGTCTGATTGTAATCCTAGGGGAATCGAATCAGTGAAAGTCTTGTCATTCTTCTTCAATCTTGAAGTGTGCTCAAACTCCTGAGCTGCAATTTCCGAGCTGTGAACGATGTCCTTCCCAATTCCACACATAGCTGCGACATGCATCCCAAATGAACCCTCTGCTGCACCTTCTTCTAGTTTATACAAAAACGTGATGTTCTTAGATGAATCGTCTACCAAAATGGCCATTCTAAATGGCTTCACTTGGGGATGATTTTTGAACGATTGACCCAATGAGGCATAATGTGTTGCAAAGAATCCAAGTGACTGAATATGTGTGGCAATGTGATGAAGAACAGCCTCGGCAATAGCAAATCCATCAGAAGAAGAACCCCCTCTTCCTAGCTCGTCAAGAACTAATAACGATTTAGGCGTAGCGTTCTCAAGAATTCTCTTAGTTTCTGATAGTTCAACATAAAATGTCGACTTCCCTTGCATAATGTTATCATTGGCACCCAACCTTGTCATTATACGATCGACAGGAGCAAGCTTCGCATATTCACAAGGGGTGTAGCATCCAATTTGGGCTAATATAACTGCAATGCAAGTCATTCTCAAGACTGTGGATTTACCTGCTGCATTAGCCCCCGTCAACAATCCCAAATTTGGGAAGTTTCCACCTAGTGTGATATCATTAGGAATAAACTCTTGTGATTTGCTAACACCTAAGTTGAAGCATGGGTGTCTTAGCTCACGAAATTCCAAATGACCCGTTTCTGAATCAATGAATTCAGGTCTAGCAGCTGGATAGCCAATGGACTCTGAAGTTTTAGCCAAAGATACAAGCGAATCGATTATGGCAACCGCATCTATAGCTTTGACCCAAATATCGTAGTCGGCATCAAATCTCTTATACATTCGGACTTTTAATGTTTCCTCCAGAGTTTTATGTATTTCCTTGGCTCTAGCTATCTCCTTAGACAATTCTTCAACTTCGGGGGACCAATATCTTTTTGTCTTCTTGGAGGCACCCATCTGTTTCCAAGTGTTAGGAACTTTGATTGATACTGGTACTTCTATTGTATACAACTCTTTGCCAAAATCTTTATACTCAATTGACTGGGATTTGAGCTCTCTTCTGTATTGTCTTAATTTCACAGCCAAGGCATCCTCTAATTTCTCGAGTCCTTTTTGTGAGTCATCAAAATCCTCATCGACACCTTTACTCAACAAAAGGACCCCATGGTCTCTTGACTGAACTCTATCAAAAGCGTCACTCCATTTGGATAATGCATCTTCAAGCCCCGATGGAAAACTGGAAAACACTTTTTGGAGAGTACCTTTTAGTTCAAACAAAGCTAATTTCTTATGTAAAGCAGCTATATCTTCAAAGCCTTCAATAACTCTTGTGAAATCTTTGATTTTTAATTGGCCAGCATGAACTCTAGATAATAACCTCTCTAGATCAGGTAACTTAGATAGATATATTTCAATAGTTGATTTTAACTCCCCATTTTCCAGTAGAAGATCCACAGTATCTAATCTGTCATTGATGTCTTGCTTTTGTAATAGAGGATGGACAACCCAAGTTTTCAATAAACGTTTGCCAAAAGCTGTAGTTGCTCTATTTATCAGTTTGAATAGAGTCCCTTTATCGGTGCCATCGAATGAATTCGCAAAGATCTCCAAATTTTGCAAAGTTTGGCCATCAAGGACAAGGTTAGTTGAGGCCTTGATAGTTGTGTAATGCTGAACATTACCTAAAGAGATCAGTGATTCATCCAGTTTCAAAGATTTTAAGTACCATAATAATCCACCAAATGCTGAGAACCCTACCATTTTGTTTTGCTCATAAAACTCTCTCAGAGTGCTTGGCCAATGAGATAAATCGTCAAGATTACTAGATTCAAAATATTTTGCGCGAGCTAACATTTCAAAAGTTGTGTCAAAATCGTAGAATTCAGTATCAGGTTTGATCATGTTAAAAATCGCTTTACTTTGTGAGTTGAATCTCAAGATTCTGTTTGCCAATTGGCATAAATTATTTTTGCAGGCAATCACCTCTTTTGGTCTCAACTGAGATACCAGTGTCTCTAGTTTAGAACATTCACTGTCGTCTTTAAATTCTGTCATCTGAATAGAACCTGTAGAAGTGTCAATGAATGCAACACCGAAAATCTTTGAAGAAGCATCTTCAGGATCAGCATCTTCCTTGACAGCCAAACAATAAGTCGCCATATCATCACTCAACATGCTCTCTTCTGTTAAAGTTCCAGCAGTTAAAACGCATTTGAGCTTTCTTTGAATGACGTCTTTTTTACCTTTTTTAGGGGCCCCATTTTCTCTGATTTCTTTGGCTAATCCAGTTTCAATTTGATCAACTTTGGCAACTTTGTAGCCCTTAGCAATGAATGAACAAGCCCAGTAATCGAACGACATTTCTGGGATACCAGCTAGCTGCATGTTAGCTCTTCCTCCACCTGCAATTTTAAGGTCGAATTCATTATGTGCGATCATAGCATCTTTTTCATATAGTTCATAGAATTTACCTTTCTTAAAAAACACAATGCAATCCCACATTTTGGATTTAATCTCCCAATACTGCTTCTCAAATGATGTAAACTTACTCCATGCAGATTGTGGAATGTATAAAGTTCTAGGGTCATATTCGGGGTCACACTCTGCTCTCTTCTCAGAGTCGCGGATGTCCACAAGCCATTGGTAACGTTCTTCGTTTGCCTTTGTAAATTTCTCGCTCTTTGACTGTTTGAATGGTTGCTTCGTAGTGACTGGCGATTTTTTCTGTGAGGAAGATGATGGCTTATAATCCGCTGAAGCAGAGAATCTTGAGGAAAGCTTGGTTTCTTTCGTTGATGGCTGTATAGGTTTTGATGATGAACTCGTTTTTTTTCGTTTGGTTATGTCGATAAAATCTTCATCATCTTTGTCATTATCAGACTGGGCCTTGTCCTCTTCAAAGTCATCAGGAACGACAAAGTCGTCGTCTAAATCATCATCATCGCTATGATCGATCTTTGGATCAGGAATAAATTCATCCTCTGAGGCATCATCAAGAACTACATGAGTACGTTTTCTGTTATTCTTAATCCTGAGATCAAAATCCTCGTCATCGCTCAGCTCTGCATAATTAGGTCTCTTCCTTTGTCGTTTACTAGGGCTCGAAAGATGTTGGGCTCTGTTTCCTACACCAAGCGCAGGAGATGAAGAGGAGTTGGCAGAGCTAGACTGGCTTAAAGGTTCTCTACCAATAGAGGATCCTGCATTGATCGGTGTAATGGGCATGGTTGATTTAGTAATAATTTCATTGTTCTCTTTGTTGTCATCAATGTCACTGCGAGCAGGAGCAGCAACGGCAGTGGTTGTTGAATGTGCAGGTTCTGCGTTCTCCTTGTCATCGTCAAAAGTTGTTTGAACAGAAGCAGAAATTTCTCTGGATGGTGATGACGATGGTGATGGGAACGAGCTCTTCCGGTTGTCTGCTGGAATAGTTGGCGCCTTACTTGATTTGGTGAAGAAGTTGAGAAGCGAGCTCTGTTTCTTAGCAGTATAACCAGTCGAAGAACCTACAGTTCCAGATTTGCGAGGCGTCTTCGCATTCCTTAGTTCTGATTTCGTTGCTGCCATCTCAATAGTAGCTGTGTCGAGTAATTGGGTTGGTTGGAGTGTTGGAGTTCAGTTGATCTTTGCTCTGTTTCTCCATAATAAATAAAATCTAAAAACGCGCTTGAAAAAGTCCAAGCGCGTAGAGACTTCCAAGACTGATAAAAGACTATTATGAGTCTCCGAAGTCTCGCAAACCAAGTCCAACGAGTCCACGCATTGCAAGCCTTTTTCATCAAAACTTTTGTTAGCTTAGTGAAGAGAATTTAGAGAATTACTATCAAGGACTAGTTTGCTAGCATAGTTACAATCAGCAGGCGGGGGTAATGTCTGCGAAGGTATATTTGAAAGCGGCCAAGCAAGCACTCGACGATGATAATCCGGAGTATTGCATCGAGCTTGCGAAAGATGCCCTGAAGATCGATCCCAAGAATTATATTGCCCATTTGTTCATCGGGAAATCATATCATCTGTTAGAGAAGCCAGATCTGGCGATTCAGTCATACAAAAAGGCCATTGAGATTGATCCTGATCAAATAACTGCCTGGCGGGGATGGTTTCTTATAGTCAAAAACAGCTCTGACTACATTCAATTCTTCGACTTTGTGGGAAAGTATGCTGAAGTGCTGATCAATCTACAACAAGGAACAGCTGATTTGATCAAAGAGATCCAGCTCTACTTGAAGAAGTATCCAACAGCAGAGGTGAGAGAGGAATATCTGAGATCGCTGCTTCCCGAAAATCTCCTGGGTCAAGCAACACACGGAACCATTGAAAAACCAGAAAAAGTATTGAAAGAATACTTGGAAATACTGCTGGAGCGAGAAAATTCTGAGGTTTCAAGAAAGGTTGCAAGAGCAAGAATGAATACAAAAGACTCTTTGGAATTGGATGCAGTCTCTTGGAGCAACTACGCGGACTCAAATATTGGACATCTGTACGAAGAACTAATCAATGTTTTAAATGATACGACAGAGAGAAGATTCTATGAAGACCAATACTTGAGATATAGGGTCAAAGTATTGAAAGCTGCTCCCTCGAAAATCAAACCTCAGATGTTCAAATCGATAAAAGAAATGATTGACGGAATGATAGTGGTTAAACACAGTTCATTGACAGCATGGATGCTTTATTTTGACTGGTCAGACTTTCAAGATTTCTCTTCAATTGAAGAATCAGTACTACAAGACTTTTTAGAACTTTTCGGCGAAGAGCCACTGGGTCAAATTCTTCATGCGTTTGTGCTATCAGATTTATCGACCTTTACTTTCGAAAGAGAAAAAAGCAAGGAGAAGGCAAAACTCTCAGAAGCACTCTCAGGTGATGAAAAAGAGATCGAGGAACTGGATGAGACAGGGGATAACACCGGTTTGACTCAAGAAGAACTATCAACTGTTATATTCCAAAGCCTTGAATCTTGTAAGACAAGTCTTATTGCATACCGTATTGTCATTGCATCCTATATTCATATGAACAACTACGAGCCTGCGCTTCTTCAGTGCCAAAATGCCATCCAATTACTTGCAAAATCCACAAGAAGTACAGGGTTTCCGTTCAAAAATAGTAAAGAGGATATTTTGGTTAATTATGGTCTTGTTCTAACATATCATGAATCTCCAAAATACTTCAAGAAGGCTTTGAGTGTTTTTGAGAGTGTTTTGAAAGAATCGCCATCAAACGTTAAAGCACGTATCTCCAAAGGGTTAATTTTAGTTGAAAGTCATGATTTAGAAAATGCAAACATGTTGCTGGCTCAAGTTGTTCAGGAATTTCCGAATGACATGAATGCGTTGCAGGAATATTCTTGGTGTCGCATAAGACTTGGCGAGTATCAACAGGGAAGAGAAGGTTTAATAAAAGTTTTGAAGAATCTTAAAGGTATCAGCTCGTTCTTTATCGAATTGAAGGCTGCAATTAATTGGAAAATTGCTCAAAGTTATCTTCTCCAAGGAGGTGAAGTTGCAAAGGCATATGAGTTTTTAGTGGAATCTCTACGTGTTTCCCAAAATTATGCTCCATCATACACCTCATTAGGAGAGATTTATATCAAACATTACAATGATCGAAAACGAGCTATAAAATGTTTTCTCAAAGCTTTCGAACTGGATTCTGGCGAAATCATTGCTGCTAAATATCTAGTTGAAGATTTTGCGGAGAGATTGAAATGGGATCAGGCTGCCCTACTTTGTAAAAGAATATTGATTTCAGAGAATGCCAAACGTCGTTTGAGAAACGATAGCTGGCCATACAGAATCCTTGGCTGCTCGGCATTAGAAATACAGGATGATGCAAAAGCTTCTGAATGGTTTCAAACTGCTATTCGTCTCGACCCATCTGATACAGAGTCGTGGGTAGGTTTAGGTGAGGCATATTACCACTGTGGTAGACTAGAAGCAGCTTCAAAGGTTTTTAAAAAAGCGTTGGACTTGGAACCGAATCATTGGATTGCAAAGTATCTACTTGGTGTATCCTACAGTAGTATTGGCGAATTTGATGGCTCCATTAGAATATTTGAAGAGCTTCTGGTGCTGAGACCGAAAGAAACCTGTGTTATATCTGCTCTTTATGAATCCTTACTCAATTATGCGAATTCCTGTATAGCCAGTGGGTTTTTTGGGAAAGCTATTGGCTTAGCTTTGAGAGCTACAGAATTTTTACGAAAGGGAAATACAAACTCTCTTAATTTTTGGAAATATGCAAGTGATATCATACAAATCTTCCTTATCATTCAGTCAAAAATTGACAAATTTCCTTATGAAACCTTCTATAATTTATATAAAACTACATCCATTGAGATTGATGATGAATTCATAAGCAGTTTTGCAGATGAGAAAATCACAGCTGAACTTGTGTCTCTTTTCCTCATATATGCTAACAAAGCAGCACTATCTTTAAATCCAACTGCAAGGCCTCTACAATCATCATGCTGGTACAATCTGGGTGTGGCTGAATTGACTGCGTTCTTGAAAACAAGAAAAACGCAATATAGAGATTCTTCTATGGATTCTTTGAAAAAAGCTATCAAGTTGCAATCCAATTATGCTGGACCATGGATTGCGTTGGGTGTTGCTTCGATAACCGTGAACCCTCGTGTTTCTCAGCATTGTTTTATAAAAGCAACCACTTTAGATCCAAAAAATGTTCAAGTATGGGCAGATCTAGCATTGCTTTACCTTAAATACGATGACCCTAGTTTAGCTATTGAAACTTATAGAAGGGGTGAAAGTTTGGCACCTTCGGAATCTATCTCATGGCTTGGTCATGCACTATCATCTAAAGCTTTGGGAGATAACGAAGTTGCATCTAACCTGTTTGCACATGCCTTTGTATTGGCCAATGGTAAGTCACCAGCTGCTCAACTTTCATATGCTGCCAATGTCTGCTTGAACAGGATTGGCCATGGAGATGATTCTAAAAATCTAGCTGCGGTACAAGAGATTTCTTCAGCTTGTTTTGGTATGAAACAATACTTGAAGCATTATCCTAGTGACGTCTTCGGCTTAACAGTCACTTGTCTTCTGCTTGAAAAATTAAATGACTATGAGTTGGGCCTTGACTTGTCTTCAGAACTGCTAGTTCTGTTGGAAAACATGTACGAAAAGACCGAAGATGAACTTCTCTTGATAAGTTTCGCCAGAGTGAGAGCACAAACTGCAAGATTTGAGCTAGGGTTGGGACATTTTGATATAGCGATTGAAAATTCTCAGGCATCACTTGAACTAACAGAGGATACTAAAACAGTGATTTCGGCTAGAACCGTTTTAGGACTGTCCCACTTTTTCCTAGATAATTTTGACGCTGCTCTGGAGGAGTTTCAACAGCTCTTAACACTCACTGATGACGCCAAACGATTAGTGGTGCTGATTGCCCAGGTATTATACATTTACGATACAGAAGAGACAAGACAAGCTGCTCTAGACCAACTATTTCATAACATTGAAATTGCAGGGTCTTCCTTACTTGTGACTTTGACCATTGGAGCAATCTCTGTGATTGAAAATCTTGAGGAGTATATGCAAATTATCAAAAGTGAGCTCAAAAATCTACCTCTGGATGAGCTTATTCAGGATAGGTTCAGGAACGTGCCTTACTTGCTATCAAAAATCAATGAAAGATTGAGCAACAACGATATAGATGGCGTTTGGCAAAAAGCTGCCGTATTTTTCCCCGACGACCTCAAAATATGGAACAACATCGACAAGAAGATCACGTTAAAGATTGCAACTCAGGGAAAAGTCAATGCTACTGAATTAGGTAATGCATATATCGAAAGTGGAAGAATGAAAGATATTCAAAGAGGTATATTTCTTGCACCATGGTTTCCGGAAGGGTATATTGCGTTAAAGGCCTGCGTTGAGACTTCAGCAAGTGTTATATAAGCGGGGCATCATAATAAATGAGCAGCTACGGCATAACTATTAAGTAATATTCATTATCTCATGATTTATTAGAGTGGCATTGCTTTTTGTGTACGTTTGAAAGGTTTTGATCTTCCTAAATTCGAACCGGATGCTTGTGACTGATTGGGAGGTCTCTGATGATTCTTGTGACTTGATTTACTCCTCTTCTTGGGACGAGAATTATTACTCTTTTGCGAAGCTCTTTTCCTGCTTTTAGGTTGTGATGCTTGAGACTGTGAAGCCTTGAGTGTTTCGATTATTCTTCTATTCGAATCTTCATCTTCAGGTCTGACAAAAAAAGGCGATGTTATACCAGTAGAGAAAGTGCTTTTCGTATGAGATGGTGCATTAGACACATTCCTTCTATTCCCTAACTTGATCAATACTGTTTTGAAGTTTTTGAAATAAGTTCTTTGACCAACTTCTAATCCATCTAGTCTTGAGAAGTCGGTCTCGGACTGTGGTAAACTAACAGCCATTTGTCTCAAAGCTCTATCAGAAATCACTGATGAGCTTGCAGTGAAGCCCAAATCTCCCATAACCCTGTTTCTTATATCAACCAATTCTCTGTATGCAACTGTGTAATCATGGCGTTCTTGCTCACATGAAAATGATAACTCTTTTAAAGTTATTGGCGTTAAATTCGAGCTAGTTCTTTCTAGATGTTTTCTTGCAGTGGTAATTTGGGGAGTAGCATCAAATTTGAATTGTTCAAGCTGATCATGATCCAGAATTCTAGTGGATGCTTTATTTTGTGCAATTGATTTGTTCGAAGTTGCAACGTTAGGTGTATTGACAGTATTAGGTCTCGATCTTTTTGCCGATGTGAATGTCATAATGATTTTCTTTTTACCGCCCAGTAGTTTATTCGCATCTTTGCCAACTTTGATATAACTTGTGGCAAACCCTGCGCCATTCATAATTGTATACTCCTCTAAGATTTTTTCGGATATCAAATGGAAGGCAATTCGTTCAATATCACCTCTATCCAAAGCTTTACCAGCTCCATGATATTCTAGCGAGTCATGTCCAGCCGAAGTGATTTTATTTGACTTAGATCCTTTGAATACATCTTGACAGTATATTAGCGTTACTTTATCACTCTGAATGGATTTTACCAATTCTGTCATGTCTTTGGCGAACATCGTGACATCCTTTTCATAATTCGATGAATCAGATCCTTTTAAGCAATTGTCACATTGTTTATGACAATCCTTCTTATTAAATTCCTCATTGAAATATTGCAATACCTGCTGGCGTCGACATTCATTGCCGTTCTCACAGTACTGAATAACTTGTCGAAGTTTCATCATATGTTTCTCTTTACCAACTTTGTCTAGATCTTTATCTCTCGAAATCATACTCTGGAGACTTCTAGCATCTCTAAAAGAATAAAACATTGTACAATGAGAATGCTTCCCATCTCTACCCGCTCTACCGGTCTCTTGGTAATAACCCTCAAGAGTCCTTGGTAACGTCAAATGCATAACAAATCTAACATCAGCTTTGTCGATACCCATACCAAAGGCAATCGTTGCACAAATAACTTTAATTTCATCCTTCTGCCACTTTTTTTGGACTGTCAATCTATCATCAGGTGTCATTCCCGCGTGATAGAATGCACATTTGATTCCGCAGTTTGTCAACTTGTCAGACGTCTGTTCACAAGAGTTCTTCGAGTGACAATATATTATTCCAGTTTGATTCTTATATTTTTGATTTATGGATTTTATAATAAGATCCAGATGATCTTTTGTTTTTGGTGAAACTTCATAAAAGAGATTTGTTCTATTGAAACTCTGTTTGAGTTGTATAGGGGCTTTCAATTTTAGATTGTGTATAATATCCATCTTAACATGATTATTTGCAGTAGCTGTCAATGCCATCACTGGGATGTCTGGGTAGTTATCTTTGAAATAGCTCAAATGCTTATAGTCGGGTCTAAAATCGTGACCCCAGCTGCTCACACAGTGAGCCTCATCAACAACAATTCTGGCTAATTTTTGCTGTCTATATAGACGATCAATTGCATTTTTAGCTTGATTTGAGGCACTTATCATTTCGGGAGACAGGTAGACTAAATCTAAAAACCCATCAATGAATAGATTAAAGGTTGTTTTTTTTTCCTCGGCTGATCCTTTGGAGTTTATCATCCCAGCTTTGACATTTTTTTCCCATAAATGCTCGACTTGATCTTGCATCAAAGATATAAGAGGTGACACAACAATGGTGGTGCCTTTAGTTTTTCCTGACTTGACAACTGCCGGTAATTGGTAACATAAAGATTTACCACCTCCAGTGGGCATCAATACAAACACGTCCTTTCCATCTAGGGTGGAGTTAATAGCCTCCAGTTGATTTGCTCTGAAGGACGGTAGTTTGAAAATCTCATGTAGCTTGCCATTAACTTCAGTAGTCCAGGGATAATCCTGTAGTTTATCGGTCATACCATTGTCATGGAGCTCAGCGGGCTTGAATGGCGAGCTAGGGGGAAATGTTTCGTCAAATATGTCTTCATTCAATTGCTCTGCTATAGGTTGAGGGTGCTGAATGGTCTCTGGTAGCTCGTTCAGGTCTTCACGATCGCTATCAATCTCACAAATCTCAACTTGCTCCACTTCACGTTCTTGTTTGAATTCTGCAATCTCTTCTTCGATTTTGTCATCACACTCAGCTCCATGCTCGTTATCGATAAAGGGATTAGCTCGCTCGCTTCCACCGTCTAGCTCTTCGAGCTCAGATAGCAATTCTGAACGTATAGACATGTTTCTCAGCATGGTATCATCGATGCCTTCTTCATCTTCAGACACATGGTGACCTATTAAATTAGCAGATTGTAGAATTTCCTCCACCTCACCATCGAATTGGAAGTCATCATCAGAGTTTCGTAAATCATTAATCTCAGTTTGACTGATGCCTTTTAGTGAGCTGTGTATTTCTAGGTCTTGGTTGCTCTGTTCTTCAATATCTGAAGCATGATAGGATTTGTCTTCTTCCATCGCATCATAGAAATGCTCTTCATCATCATCTATAAAGGCAATATCACTCTTCTGCAGTATCAGGTCTTCTTCATCTAGCTGGCTAGTCACTAAGCCTTCATTTGTAACTTCCCCCATCGCATCCTCTTCTTCCTCTTCTTGTGCTCCTTCTTCTTCCGCTTCTTGCTGTTGAATGTGATCGACTCCTAAGTTCAGCTGCGCTTGTTCTTCATCGCCATGAACATCGTTTGGAGTGGGTACCGCTTCATCCGAAGTAATTATAGTTCTCTGTAGTACATTTTGCAAATGTAGTGGTACTTCCTTTGAAATCTGATAATTTCCGATTGAAGGCTTTGGATTTGATATCGTAGATGTTGTATTATCAATATTGTCAGAGGTCAAATGAAAACTATCTCCGCTCGAGCTATTTGGGTTTGAGGGCTGTTGATTGGTAACTGTATCCAGTTGAGCCTTACATATAGACTGCTCTTTTTCTAGCTGTACAAGCTTGAGACTAAGGTCATTTCTTCTTCTCTTTTTTTCGTCTTCTGATAATGCAGTCGATTCGTTGATATTGACTCTCTCAACCAAAAGTCGTATCCTCTCTTCGCAGTATGTAATATATTTATTTTGAATTTTGATGACCACATTAGTGATATCTGGGACCTGTGTTGAGGTTAAATCTTTACTAATGGGAAGTGTTTGAATCTGTGAAACATGGGCTTGAGCTTGCTTATCTTGATTTTTCGTGACATTCAGATCAGAAGTTGTACTTGGGGTTGAGGTTGAGGTTAAGGCAAAGCTGCTGGACTTTTTGTTCAGCACATGAGCTTCTAATTCTTTATCAAACTCCTCATCGTCGTCTAAATCGCTGGTGAATCCATCCTCGTTATGTCTCTTTGTAGCGCGCTGAGCATTAGACCTCGCTTTTGCTCTATGTATGCTGGGTGTAGCAAGATTCAGATCCTCTTCTGTCAAGTCGATGACAGTAGGTATATGCTGAGTACGAGTCCTCTCAGTGGGAAGGTTTGTTGCCGCCGGATTGGCACTTGTACCTGAATCTGGTATTGAAGTTCTCGCCACGGATCCTGATGATTTGGGGATAGAGTTTTCTCTTCTTGCAACGCGAAGGCTAGAGGTTCTTCTAGTTGTAGCTTCAACATTCGACAGTATTGGACTCATCTGAGATCTCTTCTGAAGTCCTGCTGTAGGCGTCTGCTTGTTAAATAGATTAGTGAGATCTTGTCCACTGGCGGCATTGTAAGCGCCCATGACGCTCATATTGCTGTGAGCTTCAGCTGACGATCCTATGAGGTCCTTCAGCCCATGAGCAGAAGGAATATTGGCCTGTGTCTGCTGAAGCCAGCTGATGTGCTCCTTCAAGTTGTTTCTCATGGCCCGTTCCTCTGCCAAACCTTAAGCATATGCCCTTTAGTAATGGTCTTTCAGCAACGTCAGAAAGCGGCAGCTGGTCTTGCAGTCCTATGAAAATAGACTTTGATAGTTCAGATCCTCTAGGCTGACTTTGTTCGCCTTTTTCCCCCTTCCTCTTTCTGAAGTTTCTGCAGTTTTGCCTTCAAATTCCAAATCTGAAGTTTTGTTTTGTTTTGTTTACGTTTAAAGCACAACGCCTACAAAAAAAAAAATCACGATCAACATCGACAGCTTAGCCATAAGAATGTAACAGCGTAAACGCTCGATAACAGAGGAAGTGGCTCAGGCTCATGAATCATTCTAGTTTCATGAACTTTCTCTTTGGAGACGGTCGAACATGAGATATCAATGTCCTATGATGGCAGTTATAATGTGCATTTCTCACTTTGTAAGGTAAACCTTTCAATCCTACGATTCCCATGAACTTCATTGCAAGCAATCTATTGCTGTTATAATCTTCCGGTAAAGCACTATTCATATTACAGGGATAGCGTTGAAGAGTTTCGGTAACCCGTTCAGACAAATCTAAGTACAGTGCTACCACTATCTCATACCTCTGTTCCTCTGGGGTGATATATAGATATAATCAACATCAGAAGCCTACGATGTTCAATATTAGACTGCTTTTAAACTATATATAAAGTAAAAAGTGTAAAGCTCTAGACAGCAGTGATATTACGGGGCTACTACAGTGCCACTACAGTGCTGATGATGCCTACACTAGAAAATATCAGTTTTCGCGCCCACAGAAAATACGCGTCTGCAAAAAAATTACGTGAACTTCAAGGCAACAGACAAGCTTCAAGTGAAAAGAAGCAAGTAAAAGAAAGGCATTTATTACAGCTATGAGTAGAGAGCGCTCGGCTGAAAACTTACCATGGTATGATTCTTAGTTATTATTTAGTGAAGACGAATCTAATTATCTTGTTTTCATCAAGGGTTGAGAAATACCGTCCAGATACCTTGAACGACGTTTACGGTCAATCAGATGTTGTTGAAACCGGTAAGCCAATCTCAATAATGTTCTATTATCTAAATGTTGTACTAACAATGCCAAAAAGTACGAAAATTTGTGCATGAGGGCCGTCTCCCGCACTTGTTGTTCTATGGACCTCCAGGTACCGGTAAAACTTCCACTATTATCGCTCTTGCCAAAGAGATCTATGGTAAGAACTATAGAAACATGGTGCTTGAGCTGAATGCTTCTGATGATAGAGGTATCGAGGTTGTGCGTAATCAGATCAAGAACTTTGCAAGCACGATGCAAATTTTTTCAAAAGGGTTCAAACTAATCATCTTGGACGAGGCAGATGCAATGACAAACGTTGCACAAAATGCGCTTAGAAGAATCATTGAGAAATACACTAAAAACACAAGATTTTGTATATTAGCAAACTACGCACACAAGCTTAACCCTGCCCTGCTTTCCAGATGTACGAGGTTCAGGTTCTCTCCTCTAGCCGAGAATGCGATCAAAGAGAATATTCAAAAAGTCATAATCAAGGAGAAACTGACCATATCACCAGACGCAGAGGCTTCACTGTTGAAACTGTCGAAAGGAGATATGAGAAAAGCCTTGAATGTCCTGCAAGCCTGTCACTCAGCCACTGATGGCGAGATAAGTGAGGACATGGTGTATGAGTCCATCGGTGCCCCTCATCCCAAAGACATTGAAACTATATTAGAATCCATACTCAGGGACGACTGGAGTATAGCGGTTTCTACTCTGAATAAAGTGAAACAGACAAAAGGACTTGCATTGATTGATTTGCTTCAAGGCTACGTTGAGATTTTGGACAAATATGAACTGAAAAGTGAGACTAGAGCCTCAATTCTTAAAGGGCTCGGAGAAATTGAGTACGCTATTTCGAAAGGGGGAAATGAGAAAGTTCAATCAAGTGCTTCCATCGGCGTCATTAAACAAAGTTTAGAACTAGAAGCTGTATAGTAATATGCATTTAACCGGCTACTCTGTTTTTTGGGGATTTAGCCGAAGTCTCATGACAATCAAAAAAAATATCATTGCTTCTATACTGAAGACAATAAACGGCAAGAAATTAACCCTCCAGTAGCCCTGATATCGAGGTACCCACTGGATAAGATTTGATTCGGCTTTCCTATGGTGATTGAATACATAAGGGCGGACTTATTTAAGGCCTGTCGCCGTCCTTCTATTCTTGCTCATGCTTGCAACACCCATGGAATCTGGGGTGGTGGTATTGCACTAACGTTTGCCAAAGAATTCCCCAGTGCAGAGATTGTTTACGAACACCATTGTGCGAAAAACAAGCCTTCGCAAATTATAGGGACCTGCTTGCTCATAAACTCTGCTCCAGAAGACCCTGGGAACAAAGGGCTAGATCAAACTCAGATCATTGCATGTTTGTTCACCAGCACTGCAGGAGGTTTAAATGCGGATCAGCCACTGCCCATTCTAGAGAATACAAAAAAGGCAATAAAGGACTTGGAAAGACAACTCAATAATGATCCGGAGGACTTTTTACTCAAAGCTAAACCGAAGACGGGTCCTTGGACTGTTGAGATGCCAAAGATAAACTCTGGCATATTCAGAACTCCTTGGGAAGAAACAGAAGCAATTTTAAAGGAAAGTTCCTTGAACTACAATGTGTTTTTCGGGCAGTTTTAATATATATGACTCTCACAGTCGTCAAATAAATAAAGGTTAATGATCTATTGTGGTGTATCTGATTACATGTGGGTTTCTAAATAGTTTTTCGATGCAACAAAACTGAAGCCCTTGAATACGTCTTCAGTTGTGACGGTACTCCCTGTCGGAGCTGACAAGTTTTTCAGGCGAGACTCTTTTTCTAAAATCTCCTTGATATACTCATGGTCGAAGTTTTCAGCCTTCTCCAAGTCACTTGTATCTGGGATGATAGGTGGCTCAACACTTCTTAGATCATTCCAGTTAATTTTTCTGAAAAACCTGTGCTTTTGTAGAACGCTATAATCCTTATCAACTTGCATTCTCTTGCTAGGGTTTTTATTCATGAGTTTTCTCAATAGGTCTTTGGCATCCTCGGATAGATAATAAGGAAGACGAATCTTTTCTTTCAATATCTTATTGAATATGGTTTTACGGTTATTTCCGTCAAATGGCGCTTCTCCTGTAAGCATATCGTACATCATTATTCCAAAAGACCACCAATCTGCAGGATATGAATATTCCTCTCCTTTCAGCACTTCAGGAGCTGTAAACTGCGGTGTTCCAAGTATGGAGTGGCATTTCTCGTCCAAGGAAGACAAACCGAAATCAGTCAATACAACGTGCCCTTTGGAATCTAGTAACACGTTTTCAGGCTTAAGGTCTCTGTACACTATACCAACTTTATGCAGATGATGGATGGCTTGAGAAATCTCTGCTAAGTAAAATGCAACTTCGTCTTCATTGAATCTTGATCTATTTCTTAAATGGAAGAATATTTCACCTCCGGGGACGTACTCTAGTATGAAGTTTATCGTATCCGCATCGTGAAATGCATAAAATAATTTCACAATTGCTGGATGTTCGATATTTGTTAATATCTCACGTTCATTGAACTGGGTCTTTGTTAGTTTTTCATCGATTGAAATCTTTGCTTTCTTTATAGATTTTTTGGCGTAGAGTTTCTTGGTGTGTATATCTTCCACGAGGAAAACACGGCCATATGAGCCAATTCCCAAAATATTGACTTCTTTGAAGTCATCTATTGTCCTTTTGGAAAGGTCGAGTGAAAATTCATTGTTAAACTGGAGATCTGTAGAGTCCTTTGCAGCACCACTAACGGATATTTTGGATCTAATGGAACTTCGTCTTCTTGATATCATTGTAGATTGTCTTCTCTTAGGCTCGGATAGAAATTGTTGGAAATCGGTCCCCAAAGTTAAGACATCGTTTCCTTCTTCCTCTGAGCTAGTTGCGATAGCTGTGAAAGATAAGCTGTTGTCGCTGATGTACAACTGTGTTCTTGAAGTGGGATCTATGCTGAACGGCATTGCAATTTTTTGATAACTATATTGAATACGGAAGAATGCACATAGTTCTCCGTCTCTTCTTATACTCCAGGCTGGGCACCTAGCCGCAAATGAGATGTTTTGACACAAAGCAGTATTATTTGTTATGGGTTTAAAAAAAAAAAAAAAATAAAATAATATTTCTGTTTTCTAAAGAAGTATTTCTATGCAGAGTTCTGTATTCATCTGCAGTATTCTCGTATAAATAAAATCACGTGCATTGTTGGTAGAAGCACTTTTCATAGTTTGTTCTTCCGGGTAAGTTTATTAAATGCGTTTCAAGGACTCGCTAAAATCAGGTTTGAGGGAGCCGAAAGATCAATGGTAATCGCGAGCCTGGAAGGAGTTTTGGCGATACTGGTGACCCATCGTGTTTTTTTCAGCTCATATCATTGACAAAACTGAACTGTAAGCTTTGAAGGAGAAGATAGCTCTTGTTTCATTCTTTCGCTTGTGTGATTTCTTTTGCATACGCTGCTACCATATTATGAAATCATGGATACTGTACCCAGTGTTGGATCTCCAACTGAGGTGATATCGACTGCTTCATTGGTAGAGCTTGCTGTGCGATATACTGCAGCGACAGCAAATCCAACGTCGTTTGCTAATGCGATTGAAACTACGTTTGATGGAGACCAGCTCAATGTACTGCGCTACGTTTCCATTTCAGCCTCTGCTGCTTCACTGTTTGCAGGGATTGTGAGTTTTTATACCATGGCAGCTACACATCCTTCAAAACTGAGATTCCGTCATCAGCTAATCTTATTCTTGATCATTTTTGATTTTCTGAAAGCGCTAGCATTGTTGATATATCCTTCTTTGACACTTGTGCATTATGCAGGCCATGTTGGTCCTAAGACACGCCAATTTTTGGGATGGTTTACAGCTTTCTCCATTGAAGGCGGCGATATAGCTATTCTGGCGTTTGCAGTCAATACTTTGGTTATTGTCTTCTTTCCCAAATTCAAGGGCGGTCTATATATTCTGCGATATTACGTTTACGCTTTCTCAGTAATAGGACCCGCTATATTGGCCAGTTTAGCCTACATCAATGGGGCTGGGTATTCGGCTTTTGACGTTTGGTGCTATTTACCAACCTCTCCAAGATGGTACAGATTAGTGCTGAGTTGGGGCCCAAGGTATTTCTTGATGCTGATGATTTTGATTATCTATTCTACTATCTATTTTTACGTGCTAAATCAGGTTAAAATAGTTGACACACATCGTTCGCAAATCAACCACGCGTCGAACTCTCCTCTGGTGTCTAATACTCAAAAAGTGCGATATAAGGGCAAAGTGCATATTAAGCATAGAGATGGATTTTTATTTTCATTGTTTAACAGGTCAAAAGAAACGACACCAACGCAAGGCGATACTGATCTGATACAACAGAGCTTTCAGGAAAACTTACAACTTGGTAATTCTCAACTGCTGAAAAATAGACATAAAGTTATCTCCAAGCAAATCCAATTCATTCTATTATATCCGCTAGCTTATTTTCTTCTATGGATTTTTCCACTCATTCAAGAATCTTTAATATTGAAATTTCAGTCAAACTATGCCATATGGTGCATAACTGCATTCATGCAACCATTCAATTGTGCTGTTGACACGGTAGTGTATCTTGTTAGAGAAACTCCGTGGCTGTTCACATACAGTAAATTAGCAAAAAGTGGTGAACCCATTGCCAAATGGAGATATTATATGACGTGGCTACCATTGTTCGAATTGCAAGTCGAAAGATCGCAAGATGGGGCTCACGATGGTCCAATAGCTGAAATGAAAGTCCATCGCAATGCTTTGATGAGTTCGAGTCCTAATAAACTAAAGAAGAGTTCGAGCAACGAAGACCATGATCCCTTCACGGATTCGAACGTCACAACAAGCACAAAAAGACATCTATATTACGATACGACGCTAAAAAGTTTGAATAGCGAAGAAAGTGAACAGAGTGGAGAGAGTGGAGGTGTAATGGATCTCCTGGATTTTTTACAAAAAGGTCCGCCGCAATGAGTATATTATAGATACGCCTAAGTAATGACTTCATATTAAAGCATTGTTTTGTAATCCATTAATCATTAAAATGAATAAACTGGGTTCTTGTTTCATTGTTTTTGTTGAGTTATCCATTCGGTAATCTGCAAATAGTCATTAAACAACTCCTGTAATTCCTGGATTTTCAATTCTTGGAAATCTTTCCCTCTAAACTTATGGATGTTAACAGGTATAGGCAATGCATTATGGCTAGGAGTATCGTAAGAGGTTGCTGGCCCAATTGATCCAGATTGTTGTTCCTGACTTGGCTCAGGTGTAGTTGTTCTCCACTTCAAGACTCCCCCAACCAGCATGTTAATGGGATTGTACCCTATTTCCTCCCGCACAGAAGTAGTACCATAGTCAAACCGACCAAAACGGTTCATGACAGATTTTAAAGACGTATCAATTGCAGAGCTTATCATGTTTAAACCATCAGTAGCATACATAGTTTTACCTTCGGGTAGAACGATCTTTAAGTTGCTATCCTCGCCTTTGTGTATCGTGTGCAAGAAATTTCTTTCATCTTCAGTCAACTCGGAGTAGTCGCAGTTATCACAGTTTCCAGCCACCTGCAATGACTCTATGAACGCCAAAGATGCTTCTAGATTTGTTAGACAATAAAGAGGTTTCCCCACCAATAAATTTTGATTTCTGAACCGTTTTATAAATATAAAGTTTAAATAGTAGTCAATTGGTTCCGGCTTGATCAGCAACAAGTATATTAAAAGTGGCAGAAAGACGTCACCATCGGCCCTCGATATTTTGGCCTCCAGAAATTCACTAATAGATGAGTGTATATTCAACAAGGCTTGCAACTTGCACTCTGGGAAGTTACCAATACTTAAATTATCGAGATTTTCTGAGAGTGCTTTCAACTCTGGTGAGTCCAAATCGATCTCCTTGATTTTGATCTCCAATAGTTCTCTATAATTGATATTTTTGACTTTCTGAATTATGCTTATCTTCTTCTTGATGTAGTTGTTGGTATCAATATCTTGCTGAAACTTGCTAAAAAGCCTCTCAAACAGGCTCTGGCAAACTTGTTTCTCTCCGAGCTCGACATAGTCACGTATGCGTCTCTCAAGTTCTGCCGACTGCTTCTTTCTGTCCTCGTTTTCTGCAACTGTGAGCAGTTCCACTTTTGTCGCCGTAGCAGTATTTAAGCGTAACGAGCCCTTTACGAACAGCTGTGCGCGATGCTCGAGTAATCGATAGAACTCCTGAAATATGAGAGCTAGTTCTTCAGCAGTCAGCGGTGTTGCATACTTTGGGGTGCTCAGTTCGGTGACGAAGCTTACTCCTAAGGATTTGAGCTCCTGCGGGAGTTGAAGTTGCTGTTGTGGTTGTTGCTGTTGTTGCTGCTGCTGCTGCTGCTGCCGCTGCTGCAATGGTTCTTCTTTCTGTTCAACTTCAGGTACTCCTAGTGCTCCCAAAGGATCATCCTGCGACTCGCTAGCTGACAGTTTTTCTTTGAGCGGCGGCGTGTAGAGCGTCATGCCTTGACAACTCGTTGTTGTTTTTTCAACTGTCTTCTTATCCGTCCTCTTCGCTTGGTATCTTCTTGAATCTTCTGGAACTACCGCAAAAATATAAATACAACAACCAGTAAAGTTAAGCGTCATCAATACTGCGAAGAGGCCTGAAAGCCAGAATGGGGCTGTTATCCAAGCACAAGCGCTCGTATTCACCATCCATTGATGACATACGGCAGCATACACTTAAGAGACAGCGGATCCTTGATGGGTTGAGCTCGCTGTCACTCTCTTCTCCAGAGTTCAACAGCAGCAATGCCAATAACATCGATATCGACATCCCTGACACGCAGAACAACGTCGAGTATATTCATAGTATAGACGATTACTTACTACACAACCAGGATGACAACGACATTTTGGAGACCTCGAGACATCTTTTGGACCCCACAGAGACGCACAAGCTTGTGATACCAGCGTCATTCACCAAAATTCCCAAGCTCAATCAGCAGGACGAGCTCTTCAGTTATAACAGAGTCAAGTCCAGAAAGAACTTCAACCGGAGGTACACCAATTCACGACACTCAAACACAAACGTCTCTAGGGATGAAATTTTACAAGATTACGACATTTTGAAAAATTGGAGTTTGATCAAATATGTTGGTGATCCAGCGCATATTGTCTTCAGCAAATGGGAATCCTGGTATTTCAATGTGTATAAACTATCACAGTTGTCCAACGAGCTGAACAACGATAACAGGATTGAGTATTTACCCGATGACTATGACGGGAAAATTGACCTCACCAATGACCTGATCAACGGGCACGATAATAATGACTTAATGATGGATGATTATGATTATGATAACGGCCCAACAATTGACAACAACTATGCATACAGAGATGATCCAAGCACATCAAACTTCCGATATAACAACTATGGAACGTATTATGCGAATTCTGCAAATTCTAGTTTTGAAGCCAAGGCTGATAGCGATGAAATGGATCTAGATTGAGGAGAAAAGTTTCCAAAATACAAAAAGTATAGACTGAATAAAAATACATTACAAAATTTCATTTGACCTAATCATATACAATGGGAACATTATTTTGTAAATTCAATAAGCCGCCATTATCACCACCACTAAATACTCAAATCAAACCTTCAGACAAAAAAAGAGTGCAAAACAAAACAAAACTGTCAACAATATTTCTATAACTAGATTTCAAAAGCAATTTGTCCCTGGTGTTATTAAGTACATCCTCATAAGTATTACTTATTATTTTTGATTATTATTATTTTTTTATTTTTTATTTTTTATTCATCTTCGATGGCAACCTTTAATTTGTTCTTTACTATTTCAGCTATGCCATCGAAATCAACAACTTCTTCCCCCAAGCCTTCGGGAGTCTTTGCAAACATTTTGAACTCTTTTTCTTCGCCTTCATCATATATCTTTCTACTGATCTTTGTTTTCAGCTCCTCAAAGCTGATGTTGCTATTGATCAGTAATGCAAAAATATCATCCTTATAGTAAAATTTGAGCTTTTGGTTAGATATACCTGTTGATGATCCTGGAAAATTCTGGTTGGTTAGGGTATTAGAGTCCTGTGCATTGAGTGTTTTGACAGATTCGTCCTTCACAATGGTGTTGTTGTGTTCGTCTTCGTCGTTGTACAGAGTCGGAATCGCCATGTTATTTCGCTGCTGAACGAATCTTATGGATTCATCATTTGACGCATCAATTTCATGGTCCATTTCATGCTTAAAATTGAACAAACTTTTCACATAATTCGAATGAGAGATGAACTCTGGCAAACTAATCAGTTCCTGAACGTAGTCATTCAAATCTGCTTGTCTTTTCATGGTTATCTTATCTGTGACATAGGTAAGCGGTCCTGGTATAAAAGGAAGGATTCGCTTGTTGGTGCCGCCAGCGCTGTGATGCGATCCTTGTGATGAGGCTCTGCCAGCCTGGGCGGGGAAAAATTCCAATAGCTTGATCTGAAAATCATAAAAGTCCTCATAATACCGTCCTAGCGAGCGCACTTCCCCATCGTCGAGCTCTGCTCGAACATGAAACACGTAACGACCATTATCGATATGGAACGAGTCCACAGATGCATCAATAACGTATGGCTTAGTGTTATCAACCGCTATCTCATATTCGTAATTCCATTGCTGTGATGGTGTACCATTTATGGATGGTTTGCGGTTTACGCTGCTGTTGTATGAGTTCTCTTCAACGTTGCCCAATGGAATAGAATTGGCCTTGTATTTTGCATTCTTAGATTTCCATTCCTCAACGGTTGGCAAGTTTGCAGTGTTTATGTCATCCGCAACTTCATTCCCTGTAAAGTTCCCTGTTGTTATGTTTATTATATTGACAAAACTTACAGGCACGAGACCTGGCCCTCCTAATCTGTCAATAGGTTTTGCAATGAACCATTCATAGTTATGATGTGCACAGAGTATTATATTCTCACCAATGTTCACATCCAATTCATCGGGTCTTTCAGCTTTGAACTCGTAAAGTACAACGGCATATAGCGTCCTCGAATCGGATGATCTTGTTGTAGTTCTCGAACTGATAGGCATTGATTCCGTAGACAGTTTTTTCGACGATGGAGAGCTTCTAGCATTAGAGTCTCTATTGGCTTGAGTCTTACCGAATACTTCAAAATATGGAACCGGAACCATACCCCTCAAGTTTTTGGATGGATTGCAAGCTTCATACCATTCTGGATCGTTCTCGTTACCAATGACATGGAAAAAATCGCCCCTATTGAACTCGAGCTCACCTGGTCCTTGTGGCTTGTAATCATATAGTGCCTTGATCACCTTCTTAGGCGACTGCAGCAAATTGTTGGCCGTGATATGAAGCTCATTTTTAGACGAGATCGAAGGATGTCTATCAGCGATGGATTGGGGGGACGATATGGAGGAGCTCGAAGTTTTCTCTTTGAATGACTTTCTAATACCCTATAGAAATTCGGTGTTAATAAATAAACCTAAATGAAATCTCTGGAGTCTTATATACCTTTATCATTGTCGAAATAAGTGAAGCCTCTCTGGCGCGTTATGTTAACAGTCAAGTCTTTATTCCACTCGCTTTACTCAAAACTCGCTTTCATTTTCGTTTCATTGAGGTAAAAAAAGAACGTTAAGGCTCAATTTTACGCTCAACGATACAGCACCAAGGGTAAATTCAGGAACTCTTTTTTTTTCGCGTCTTTCCCAATTTGGTAAGAGTGGTGGACCGCAAATGGCAGATTTATTGCAATGGTCAACAGAGCCGGTGAACGATTGAACAAATCGAGCAGCTAGGTAGCGTTTAGCATCTCGATCTTTAAAGACAAACGCTTTCTTGAGAACGACGAGGAGTGTAATCAGAGTATTCCGTCAGCAAAAGAACGTTCTTGAATTGTATTACGACGCTCTTCCCGTCAAAAGTCTTGCGTGGATCCTAAACGAGACATCGCTGAAATTGTGAAGAGACACATGCTGTAGTAAAGCAGTTCCTAAAGTGGAAAGCCTTCCGAAGCTCATCGCATCTCATTAACGGCTTTGATCCCAGAGACATATAAAACTTGCATACACTAGCGCTTGGCAATCTTCAGTTTATTTGACAGCTGCTATATCATATTGCGCCTAGGGTGTCGATAACCCTATAGCTGAAGAGCAGCAGAATAGGGGGCTACAGGGGAAGAGAAATGCAAAATTTAAAATGGAAGCCGAATCTATAACTACTGATCAAACCCATTGAGAGAAAGGAATGAGATTCTGTACTTGAAGTCCATTGATCACAGTCGCCGGTGCTGGGCCCACGACACTGCTCAAAGAATGTATTAGCCTATAGAACCGCCGTACCAATGCGTTGCGCTACTTTGCTGGCACGCCTCTTTTCTCAAGATACCGAAGAGAGCAGTACAACGGGAGTAAGATTTAGTCCAGAAAAGGCAGGAGGGGGCCATACAAATTGAAATTCGTAGAAACGTATAATGTTAAAAAGCTAAAGCATAAGTTCGAATATTGACGCAGTCAATCAAGCATCTCTTCTAGTCACCATGTACTTGACGCCATGCTTGAACAAATTCTTCACGATAAAGTTTTCATGTAGACGATGGAGAAAGGCAAAGACAAGTACCCTATAGAGCGTGAATAAAGCAGTACTTTTCGCATATGCAATGCTGAAGAAAGAAGGTTCTTGGATGGCAAAGTCCTTCTGCAGTTTGGCCCTCGCCTCTATAGCCTGCTGCACGGCAACAGGGTTATCTGTAAGAATACCGTAGACTTTCAAATTCAAGGCTTTCTTGATGTACAACGGAGTGTTGATAGTCCAAAGATATAGATTGATACCGTTGTCATCAAGCCATGTTTTCTTGAAAAGTTTGAAAGCCGGATCCCAAGTTGCATAATCTAGCATTGAAATTCCAAACAGCTTGAAGTCAGGAGGTAGAGTTTCCGAATACTTGATGAACTGCATTGCAATCAACGGTGTGAAAGTGATGTTGATGACTTCAAATTTCGATATGAGTCCAGTAATAACACCAAATTTGTAGAAATCCAAACGCCATAACCCAAAGACGATACGGTCATACCAGTATGACAAATCGTCTTTGACATCGATCAGGTCCCTGACTATCTTCGCAAGAATGCTTTTAGAGTTGTTCGCCTTGATATCGAGCATCAATCTCGAATTATTCTTGACGCACCATTTCAAGAGTTCTGTGAAGGTAATGAATCCCTGTGTAGGATCTGCTTTGTTCTTCAACTTCATCAAATCCTCTAGATTAGAATCGTTTATCTTCAAGTCCTTGTCGTACAAACGACCTGTCGTGTCATCCTAGTGGAAAGAGGGGGAAAAGTTAGTACTGATCCTGCTATTGTTACTGCTGCTGCTGATGCTGCTGCTGCTGCTGGAGTGAGCCCCGTTTTGAGGCTCGTATCCACTTACATGGCTGATCACAATGTACCCATCTTTTGTAACCTGGAGATCTATAAAAAATTAGAATCCAAACGCCTCTCTAGCTGTTGCAAATGACAATACGCACCTGTTTCAATCATGTATGCTCCAACTTTGGCAGCACCGTCGAAAGCGGTCCAAGTGTTCTCAGGGTATTTTGAATAGTACCTATTATGGCGAACGATTAGTGGGTTGTGTCTTTTAGGCTTAGCGCGGTTAAAAATATAAATTAACCTATAGAGCGAAAACATACCCTCTGTGGGCAATGACCTTAGGTGTCGTTGCCATTCTAGTTGATTCGCGCGTGGGATTCTACCGATGGTATTGGAAGCTTAGAGGTTTTTGAGGATCAGAAGCTGGGTCAATTAGCAGAGATGCATGGAGGATTAAATACAAGTTACTGATAAAATTGATTGGTAAAGGAATTTTGGACTATTTTTTATTACGAGCCGCTGGTTTCGGGGGAGTCCTATGGGAAGTTGAAGGATGCGCTGGAGCTATATCCGCGCTTTAATCCGGGCAGAGACCCGCCCAGTAAATTTCCATTTCTCCCCATACCTAGACCCAGCATGCTCTCTGCACCGGGCAGGCAATGCAGAAGCGGGTAGTGGACGGATTTAATACTAGTAAGCATTTATCAAAACTAAAAAAAATATACCAATTTTTGAATAATGAATGAGCCTGGAAAGATCTAAGAGAGAGAAAGAGACATGTGTCTTAGAACGACTCTCTCCAGTCTACGTAGAATTGAACTTTGACCACCCAAGTCCCATCCATCAGTAACTCTATCTTCAGTCACTAGCCCTCCCGCTTCGAAAACTATTCTTGTGGGCCCTGGATCTCTGAAGTGCTGAAACCCTGGAGCCTTGTACGTTCCAAAGACCTGGAATCCACCCCATATAAAGCACTTTTTACATCTTGCTTTCCCATCGCGGCTCCAGCTGCTACATGTTTAGCTGCTCGTGCTCATGCTCGTGATGGTGTCAATGATGGTGTCAATGATGGTGTCAGTGATGGTGTTATGATGTACACTTTCGTCAGGAAGAAGTGATTTTTATCAGTCATCGATAAAAATGTTCGATCCTGCAAGCTCGAGAAAGAGAGGTAACGCAGCAAAGCTGGAGAGCGTTTAGTTAATAGCTAGAAATGGCACCTCGATACTCAGATGTCGTACTGGATAATAGAGCAATCAGCGGGGTTACAGGGTATGTTTTCTCTTTGGCTCATTGAAGAGCAGGAGGGCTCTGCGAGAGCTACTTTCTTTTTCTTTTTTTTTTGGTTTGCATCGTACTGACCGGGGACATATCTCATTTAGCTCCATATCCATTAGTTTTTGGCTTATAGTGTTTGTGCCTCAGATATACGAAAACGTAAGTTGTTTTTGATTTTTTATTGTGTCCTCGTTGTTTTATCCCAGCTTCATGACTTACATTCTCGTTTTTTTTTTTCAGTATTCTCATAAAAGTTCGGAGGGACTATCTTTGCTGTTTGTGATTTTATGGCTGGCAGGTGACGTATTCAACGTACTGGGGGCTGTGTTGCAGCATGTTCTCCCTACCATGATTATTCTTGCACTATACTACACATTAGCAGATCTCATTCTTTTAGGGCAGATTTTCTTGTATGGGGACGGCTCGCAAGTAGACCCTGTGCATCTGTCACCTGCAAACCCACTCTCTGAAAATATCTTTGACGAGGTTGCAGAAGACGTCCTCGGGGAGGGCAGCTCCCAGGTAAGCTCAGAGAGGTCTCGTCTTCTTGATGAACCATTGAAACACAGAGCTAAGAAAAGCAAGAGAAGATCAATACTTGAAGGATCGCTGATTGTGCTTGTGATCCTGTCCGGGGTGATTGGATGGTACATCTCTTATGACCCAGATAACAAGGATGGTGGTAAGCCTGACTTGACTTTCGATCCTTTAGCTCAGTTCTTTGGTTGGTTCTCTGCATTTCTGTACCTTGGCTCTAGAATGCCTCAAATTCTACTCAACTACAAACGGAAGTCTTGCGAAGGGATCTCGTTCTTGTTCTTTCTTTGTGCATGTCTGGGGAATCTCACATATGTCATCTCGATACTGTCTATCAGTATTGATTCGCGCTTCTTGATGATACAAGCAAGTTGGTTGACTGGATCTATAGGGACTTTGGGTTTGGATTTCGTCATTTTCCTACAATTTTTCGTCTATAATCGCGACGATGGCGACGTTGACAGCTCCAGTGATGACAGTTCTGATATCAATGGAATCAGTAACTAACAATCGATCGACGACTAGAGTGCGTCGTTTCGCAAAGTGATTTATTTCCCGTATATTAATATATTCAAACCAAAAGCAGCTGGATCATGTAGTGTGCACTTTCTTTTCTTATGTCTGGAGCTTCTCGTACTCCTTCTTTTTCTCTGCCCTCATCAAGGACATATTGAGATCATCTCCGATTTCCTATGTTTTTGTTTTAAGTTGAACGCGTTCGAGGAGGGAAAAAAAAAATAAAAATAAAAAGTGTCTATGACCGCGTCCTTCTTTTCTATTAAGACAACAACTTCTGAAAGCCAATAACTGAGTTACACTAGCCGAGAAGTTTACTTGCAGTATGTCGACAAGACCAGAATTGAAATTCTCTGATACGACAGACGAGCGATCCTTCTACAGGAAGTTCGAGAAACTACCGCAAGCACATGAAACGACAATCAGAATAGTTGATAAAGGCGAGTACTATACAGCTCTTGGTAAAGACTCTCAATTCATAGCAGAGAACATCTATCGTACGAACTCAGTTTTGAAAGAATCCAACGGAGTTCAATACGTCACATTATCTCCATCTGTGCTCTCAAACTTGCTATCCCTGTCGTTATTCGAGAAAGGTTTGAAAGTTGAGATCTACGACAAGAACTGGGAGTTAATAAACTTTGCAAGCCCAGGTAATATTGAAGGAGTCGAGAGCTTGCTGAACTCCTCAGATATCAATACTGCGCTGGTTGTTGTTGCGCTCAAGATCTCGAATAAAGCAGAGGGTAAAACGATTGGGTTTTGCTTCATCGATACCAATTCTAAGGAAATTGGGATCTCCGAATTCATAGATAATGAACTGTATTCAAACTTGGAAAGCTTGCTTATACAGATTGATGCGAAAGAGTGTATAATCCAGGAGCCTTCGAACTCCAGTGACCCAGATTACTCCAAATTGATCAGTGTCATTGATCGTTGCGGTGCAGTGGTCACGGAAGTGAGAAGTTCTGATTTCACAACTAAAGACATCGAACAAGATCTCAGTAGGCTACTGGAGAATGAGCTTGCTTTATGCACTGGAGATCTTGCTGCTTCTGTGCAAGGACTTGCTGCTGCAAATGCCGTTTTGGTCTATCTAGGCCTATTAACAGATGAGTCAAATTTCGGTCTATTCACACTGAAAAGTCATACTCTGAATCAATACATGAAGCTAGATTCATCAGCTGTGAAAGCTTTGAACCTATACCCGCAATCGAAAAATACTAATGGCTCCAGAAATTCAAATATTTTCGACTTACTAAATCGCTGTAAAAGCGTTGGCGGCACAAGATTGCTGAATCAATGGATAAAGCAGCCATTGGTGGACTTAAATGAGATTTTGAAGCGCCATAAACTAGTTGGAGCACTGGTGGAAGACATTCAACTAAGAACTACCTTGCAAGATGATATTCTCAACTCTATTCCTGATATCAGAAAACTAACTAAAAAGCTACTCAAGGGTACTCATGCAGGCTTAGAAGATGTTGTTAGAATCTATCAGTTTCTAATCAAAATCCCAGATCTAATTGAGATTTTGGACACAAAGCTCAACGAGGACGATGCAGATATTGAAGTTCAGTCTTTTATTGATACAACTTGGTTAACCCCAATCAAAGAATTGGTCCAGCCATTGATGAATCTCCAAGAATTAGTTGAAACCACAGTTGATTTGGATAGTTTGAACCGCCATGAGTTCATAATCAAGCCAGACTATGATGAAAAGCTCAAAGAGTACAGCACCAGGTTGAATCAAATTGAGTCAAAAATCCGTCAAATCTTTCTTGGTGTTGCTGAAGATTTAGGAGTTGATCCAGAGAAAAAACTGAAATTAGAACTTCACCAAAACCATGGCTGGTGCTTGCGTCTCACTAGAACAGAAGAACGCTTGATCAGAGGACAAAATAGGTTCATTGAGCTACAAACGGTAAAAGCTGGTGTATTTTTCACTACTGAGGAGATGAGAGAAATCTCTAATGAAGTTTCTAAATTGACAAAAGCCTATAACAGACAGCAGGCAGATTTAGTCAAAGAGATCATTTCTATAGCAGCAACATATGCCCCAGTCTTAGAGAAGATCTCACTGGTTCTGTCACATTTAGACGTAATCGTGGCTTTTGCCCATGTCTCTGCATATGCTCCGGTACCATATATAAAACCTACTATGTATCCACTGAATGACCCAGCAGGACGTTGTGTCCTCAAAGAGGCAAGGCATCCATGTGTGGAGATGCAGGATGATGTTACGTTCATTGCTAATGACGTCGATTTGGTTAAAAACGAATCTGAATTCCTAATCATCACTGGTCCAAATATGGGTGGGAAATCAACCTATATTAGGCAAATTGGTGCTATCGCATTATTGGCTCAAATAGGATGTTTTGTTCCTGCTACTGAAGCTGAGTTATGTGTTTTCGATGCTGTCTTGTCAAGAGTTGGGGCAGGAGATTCACAATTGAAAGGTGTATCTACGTTCATGGTGGAGATGTTGGAAACTGCGTCAATATTGAAAACTGCTACGCAAAACTCGCTAATTATCATAGATGAATTAGGTAGAGGAACTAGCACATACGATGGTTTTGGGCTGGCTTGGGCAATCTCTGAACACATTGCGAAAAAAATTGGATGTTTTACAACGTTTGCAACTCATTTCCATGAACTGACAAAGCTTTCGGAAAAAGTTCATACCGTTAAAAATCTACACGTTGTTGCACATGTTGAGAATGACACACAAACTTCTTCGGATATCGCATTGCTCTATAAAGTTGAACCTGGAATTTCCGATCAATCATTCGGTATTCATGTTGCAGAGGTTGTCAAATTCCCATCCAAGATCATTTCAATGGCTAAAAGAAAAGCTTCGGAGTTGGAGGAGTTTAACAATGAGGATGGGATCGAGGATCCATACGTTGCTGATAAGAGAACGAGATGTTCGAATGATGAGATTTTGAACGGTTGCGAATTAATGAAAAAGATACTGAAAACTTGGAGACAACAGATGGAGGGCGATGTTGACAAAATCACCAACGTTGAAGCTGTCAGTAGACTGAAAACACTGATAAATAATGATTACAAAAATGAAATCGAAACCAGTAAATTCGTTCAAGAAATCTTGACATTATGAGATAAAAGTATATATGCCATAATCAATGTGTTGTTTTGTTGTATCTATCCACCACGTATCTGATCAAGTAGTTCGCTATCGCAGTAGGTGGTGGGAGAACAAAGTCAGCATCAGCTTCTAAACCATCCAAAACCCTTTGAATTGAGCTGATATCAAACCAGCGGGCATCCTCAAGTTCTGGGTCATGACCCAAATTGATCACTTCGTTTTCTCCATTGAACTCAACATAAGCCACGCAGCCTATCATGAGGTTTGCAGGATATGGCCACGGCTGCGTCTTTAGCAGCTGCACGTTCTCTTGATTGACCACGACACCAGTCTCTTCCCATGCCTCTCTAGCAGCTGCGTGCTCTACCGTCTCGCCTGGCTCGATGAATCCAGCTATCGTGCTGTACATTCTTCCAGGAAATCTCTTACCTCTTCCGAGAAGCAGTTTGTCGTGCGCCCTGTTCGTGATAGCCACTATTGTTACAGTATCCGTGCGCGGGAACGAGATGTTCGAGACAGGGGCCTTCTTCACTGGACAATCCTCTGAAGGGTCTGACGAGCACCAAAGCTTCGTGCCGGCCTCTGTAGCGAGGTTTGCAGAGCCACATCCTGCACAGAACTTATATCTGCGAAGCCAGTCAAGATACATCTTTGCCTGTGAAAACAACGATGCTTCCCAGTTACTGAGCGCAAACATCTCTTTTCGGGTCTCTATGACTTCTTGTTTTCCAAGTTCATTCTTTAAAGACTCGTTATTCGTGATATCCACAGCATAGTACACGATACCTTTATACTGTCTATAGGCAAAAGTAGCATTTGGAGCGGCTTCATCAATACCTAGCAACACGAATCTTGCTTCATTGGCTCCAACACCATTTTTGGCATTCAACGCGTTGAAGTTTTCAACAAGCCCTTTGATATCATCGTAGAATTTGAATTGAAGTTTTCCAAAGCTGGAAAATGCTGCGTCACCGTTCACTAGTAAGAATCTAGTCGTAGGATCTCTTGTTGATTGACTCACAAACTCCGCATCACCTCTTAGAAATGACACTCTGTTCAACGTTTTAGAGCCAAAAAACATCTCTGGTGCCGAATTCATTACCCTCGAAGCTGTAATGTGATCTTCAATTTGCTTGAGCCTCTTAGATGCCATTCTATGTCCAGTAAATGAGTGGAAAACTCGCTCTATATATATAATACTGGAGTCTTTTACTAAAAAAAGAGATGGGCGGTTTGCACACTACAAACATTAAAAAATAGCAGAAATGATGAAATACATCTTATTAGAGCCGGTTAAAAAAAGGGAATAGCCAAAGAAGGAGACAGTATTATGTTTATGCTGATGAGCTATATGGGTTTCAAAGCCATTGCGGGTTTTGCGTTTGCTTGCTTGCTGGGGATCTGCCGTTCTCACCATTATCATTCAATATGTTATTCATGATAGTGGTAGTGGTAGGACCTATTCTCTTCTTTGCGCCTTGCTCCACGATCAGGCCGGTACTCTTATCCGCAACTATATGCGATTGTGGTAGTAATGGTTGTGATGGTAGTTGCTGCTGTGTCTGTACAGGTTGATCAACTGGGAACGATTGATGTTGTTGAAGCTGTTGTTGCTGTTGCTGTTGCTGTTGCTGCTGTTGCTGTTGCTGCTGTTGCTGTTGCTGTTGCTGTTGTTGTTGTTGTTGTTGTTGCTGTTGTTGCTGTTGTTGTTGCTGTTGTTGTTGCTGTTGCTGGTGAAGTATGTTAGGTTGTTGACTTTGTTGTGGTAGTTTAACGGAGTGGTAGCTATCTAGTTGCGCTTGAGTTAACTGTGTCTGGATTTGTCGTTGTCCGAGAGCTATTTGATCATCGGGTGTCTGGTGCGGTTGTTCTCCATCTTTTTGTTCCTGATCATTGTCATCCTTTTTTTGATTAATTGAGGCTGCTTTGGCCTTCTGTTGCTTATATAATGCCCAATCAAAAACGTAATCATATTTGTATTTCTCTCTTAAAAAAAGATCTCTGAATAATCTTCTCAAGTACAAATAATCTGGCTTGTCTTCAAATCTTAGTGATCTTGTATAGTTCAAATAATTAACAAATTCGATAGGTAGACCTCTGCCTAAAATTTCTGCAGGCGTAGACATCTTCTTTTCCATAATGCGATCATATTTTTGTCTTTTCGTAGCAGCTTTTAATCCTTGCCATGGTAATGAGCCTCTGCAGAAATATATCAAAACATAACCTAGACTTTCTAAATCATCTCTTCTTGATTGTTCAATACCCAAATGTGTATTTATGCTTGCATATCTTGCAGTACCAGTTAAATTCTTGTTTTCTCTATAAGGAATGTGTAAATGGGTTCTTGGGTCTCTGAACTTTTTAGCCAATCCGAAATCAATAATGTTCACTTGTGAACCTCTTTTACCTATACCCATTAAAAAATTGTCTGGCTTGATATCTCTATGAATAAAGCATCTTGCATGAATGTATTCAATACGACATAACAATTGATCAGCCAATAACAAAACCGTCTTGTATGAAAATTTTCTATTACAATAGTTGAACAAATCCTCCAAAGAAGGTCCCAACAAATCGATGACCATAGCATTATAATCACATTCAGTTCCGTACCATCTTACAAATGGGATACCAACACCGCCACTTAAGGCCTTGTAAACTTTGGCCTCATACTCCAACTGTGGGTGTCTCGCTGTTACACTTTCTAGTTTGATGGCGACCAGCTCACCACTGATGATGTTTGTACCAAGGTATATATCACCAAACGATCCTGAACCGATCTTGCGGCCAATACGGTATTTTCTTCCCACTCTCAAATCCATGTTTGCATTAGCATCAGTCATGTCCTAAAGAGCGTTCAATGAAACAGACGAGATTGGCTTTGGTGTGATGAATCCTTTATACTGTGGCAGTTTATAATCGAAGGGGAACGAAGTGCGTTGCTTTTTGTGGTTGGTTGTAATCAAATTTTTAGGGGAGAAATCTGATTCAACAAAACCTTCAAATTGACAGCTCTTCCGTATTTGAAACTGTTTTGAAACCAACAGATGTAATATTTTTGATAGCTGTAGATTTCGAATCCACGAATAAAATGGACCAAGATCTTTGTTAGTATCTGATATTTTCTTTGTAGACCGATTTGTTTTCGTTCTTTTATCAAAAGTGTCTCTTTGACTTATCAAACACCTCAATCTAATCAGAAATTCCGCGCGAATCCTAAGATCAAAATATATGTATTGTTTTAGATTCCAATGGGTTTGCTCGAGAGAGCCGATTCCACTTTCTTGTCCTGGTTGTTGCTGAATTTAGGAGGGCAAAGGGGTGTTGTATCAGCTTTCTAGGGATTTTTTTTTTTTGACTTTCAACGCAAAAATGGAAAAACGCTCGATTCATTTCCGAGGGTAGCTACTATATATAGGGAAAAGAGGCACCTCTCGTGTTGAAATATACGTGGGTTTTCTCTGCCAAAGATGGGGAGAGACGGAGAAACATATATAGTTATGGGAAAATGCATTACTGTGTAGTGAAGAAGCAGCAGATCATTGGACACTGAGCAAGAGCTGAACAGGCAGTGAACAAGGAACATTTCGGGCAAAAAAACTATTCCCTGAGCTGTATTGTCCGCACCTTCGGGTCTCCTCCTCTGCTCCTCCCAAATTATATGCTTGTGATTGCTGGTAATCGCATAGAAGAAGTGCAAAGTATAGAGAGGAGACGCTACTAATATTAATATTGTATGCCAAAAAAAAAAATCAACTTCTAAGTAAAGTCAACAGAGTTGGAAGATCTCTTCGGAGTACTTCAAAAAAAAAAAAAAAAAAAAAAAGAAGAGGTTTAGATGATGATTTGCCTATTTATTGTTCGAGAGTTGTTTGGCGACATTGTTGATATTTCTTTTCTTACTGACACAAATGAGAGAAAAAAAAAAGCACGCTTCTCATAAGCAAAGCACACTACATATAAAAAATATATATATAAACCTGTTTGTAGAAACCACGTTGCTGCCCTTTAAGCTATACCCTTGCCCTTCCTCCTCTAGATCTAGCCCACACGACATCATTCAGCGAACATCGAGCATGCTCTTTCCTGTAGGTATGTAATACTCATAATCTGCAGTTCATCGCCGTGCGATGGGGACCCTGGTTGTTTTGCTGTTGTTCAGTTCAAATAAATTCATGTATGCTGCGCTGCTACTGCTGCTGCTGCGCTGGACTTGGACTAGAATTCCTAGGAATGCAGCCTCAGCCTCAGCCCTCACCAGGAAAGTCTGCATTTGGTACCACAGCGCCAATCAAGATACAGAAACCGAAATTACGGGATTACACTTATTGAGCCGGCGTTTGCCCAATTAAAACTTGACGCTTTTAGTGTGCGCCAAGTTTTTTTTTTCTTTTTCGGTCTCAAGGGTCCTGGAAGTCTCAGGAACTCGGTCTCAGGTCTCGTATGTTCAAACGGATCTTCCTCTGTGTGCGTGTGTGCCCTTTACTGAGATTTGGAGCTTAGATTCACGACACCTCCAGTGCTATAATGAGAGCACTGGAACCCATGAAACAGTGTGTGCCACCAATTTCTACTGTGTAGTCAGTGTCTGGTGTTTAAACAAGTTTTCTTTTTTTTTGGTTTTTAATGAGCTAGTTGCTGAGGTTGCCACAAGCACTCGCTAATGCGTACAGTAACTAAGCTCTCTCATGTTCATGTACTGATATGCTTCTTTTTTTTTGTTTGGCTAGGACCGTAGGCTAAAAAAAAAAAATGAAATAAACCAAGACTACAATCGTCCGATGAGTTTGAAAACTGGAATTTGCAGTACGTCGAACGAGCTCTAACCGTCTACTGTAAAGACCTTCGCGAAGCCTTTTTGAAAAAGATCAGTTGTATAAATTCACGCAATACGTTCGAATGTTCTGAGAAAACTGAACTCTTTCTGCAGAGAGAGAAGCATGTCTCGTGCTCTCATATGAGAGCATATTGCGTGGATAACGGTAGTGTGACAACCCTAATTAAAACCCACGCATCGCGCTGAGCAAAAACCTCTCTCTGTATATGCCTCTCTCTACAAATGAAAAGATCAAAGATCAAAAAAAAAAAAAAAAATAAAAAAATAAATAAATAAATAAAAAATACGGTTCTTCTTATACATACATCATATATTAGTTATTAAGTATTACAGATATTAATTATTATAATAAATCTCAAAACAAAAAAAAGCATCCAGCGTTAAAGAGGGGAAAAAGGCTTTTTAACGCAATATCTCTCCCCCAACAGCACAATAAATAAAAACTAAGTGGGAATCACCTCGTTCTTATCCTGGGAGGGAAAAGAGAGAGACAGAGAGAGGTCAAAGTGTTCTCTATTGACAAATAAAATAGAGTGGGAAATAAAATAAAAAAAAAAAAATAAAAGAGGAAAAAACTAAAGCACTGACACCCACAATTCTAGCAATCTATTGTTGAAAGACTTTTCACAATACATTAAAATATTTCAAATCAACCTCGTATTACTAAGAAATAGCTTATTGTAACAAGGATTTGAACTTAGAGGTGAATTTTTTGAGGAAACCTTTCTTCTCTGCAGAGTCAGTTTCTTTTGTAGCATCGGTTTTAGCGTTCTTGATAGCTTCAGTGGCCTTCTTTTGGGTACTGTCGACGGCAGCGTCAGCTTGTTTTTGAACGCTGTCAACAGCGGCATCAACTTTAGTGCTGATGTCTCCAGTTTCTTGTTCGACTTTGTTTTCAGCAGCGGCAGCGGACATTTTTCAAGAATATACGTGTATGTGTAATTGAAGTTATAATTCAACAAACAGTAGTAGAACTGGGTAAGGGTGAGTTCTGAATGAGGTGGCGGGAATTTTGTTTTTTATATAGTTTTTTTTTTTTGGGGCCTTCTTCTCTGCTGCGCAAGATCTGCCAAAACAAGTCGGGTTGTAATGTCAGTTGAGAAGTGCGACTACCGCTTTCGGACGTGCGTGCCACACACAGTAAACAAAAGAAAGCAGAATCGGTAAAAGCCCAGATACACGAAGGAAAAAAAGCATTCCTTCAGAAACCTGCAATCGCTACCATGACTCTCTGTGCTTTTAAGATTATAATGTGAGTTGCAAGATTATTGTTAGAGAGCATTCGAAGTTGTCATCATCTTTGAAGGAAAAGAGTGTCGACGTCATGAGCCCTTGCTTGTGTGTAAACAGCAGCTGGTTACTGCTGAGTTGAGCAAACTTCGGCAGGTCTAGTCCTAGACTCATATGCATGGCTGAGTCTCTGTTCTAAAATTAGGCTGCGCTGTTATTCAAACTGGCTGGCTGTTGGAATACAGATTTTCCAAGCAAAATCAGAAGGAAGTGTGTCCTTCTTCTGGACTCGCGCCTACAAGTTCGATATCCTCCCAACATAAGATCCAGAACAGTCTAGTGAAGTTCCTGTTTGCTATCTGTGTTTTTCTTTTGTGTTTCCAGAATTCTAGCTTGCGTCTTTGTGCTTATCAATCACATAATTCATAAGCTTTAGTAGTGGACGTATACAGTAATCTATTTCAATTGCAAAGTTCCTTATAGCCCTATCTGGCCAGAGTTGGGGAAATAGAATTTACAGCTAGCAGCTATATCAGCCTCAAAAGATCTGTGTGTGACCCTGAATATGACGCTCTAGCGAATTGAACTGGTAAGGTTCGCCAGTTCAATGCTATACTCCCACTCCGGCACCTGCTGCTCTGCAGTCTTGACCACAAAACCAAGACTGATGCAACCGTTAGTGTCTAATCTTTTACCGAATAACCACTGGTCTTCTATCATAGACTAGGAGCTATGGAAAAAGAAAAGCCCTTGAAGGACGATGATTGTTTAAACTCTGAAATTCTTACGACCCATCATCCCTCCAAGGGTCTTGACTTCGAACGGTTTCCATTAGCTTTAAGTTCTCACCAAGTTAAACCTTATCGATGATGAGCGTTTGGGTCTTAATGACTTCCGGAATCTGAGAGTGGCCTTAAAGCCCCAGATCCCGAGGTCCACTTTTGCAACACAGATTCAATAGTCGAAGTCTAATTTATTCGCTGTCGTAGTTCCAAATTCCAGCCCTAAACCCATCGAGAAAGCCTTGATGATCTTCATACACACATATCCATTTCTGATGTTAGTACTACATACAATTAGCCAACCAATACTGAAACAAAAGAAATTGATTGCAAGGCTAGTTACAGCTGACAAGGAAAGGTCTGGAACGGCAGGTAAACGCTGGCCTCTTTCTGATTTTTCAATTGACCCTGTATAACTAAGAAAGCCGCTTTCACAGCGCATTAGTAGTAGTGGCTGACTGAAAGACTCTACATCTACTCACCGTGCCTAAATGGTTCATCTTTAACGAGCGTTTCTATAACATACAGCCCTATGTTTTGGCTGTGATGGAGTCATAAGAAAGCAAGACTGTACAGCTAATCATTTCATCATCTTCTCTTTTTTTTTTTTGCTAAGAGGTATATAGGTCTAGCTGGAGCTTATAATTTGTAGTTATACTTCTAAGCAGAATATGTGATTTCAAATAACTTCAGTATCGATCACATCAGCAAATTCAGAATATGCAAAAAAGCGAATCATGATTATAGATCGATCTAATACGCACCCATGCGAGCTCTACGAGCCTTAGAGTAATAATCACTCTTGCGTAAATACAGTGTGTACCTTACATAGTACTACAAGTCTTGTTTGACTATAAAGCTGAGAACCGACCTTTTATTTAATCATTGATTATATAACCGTTGCTCGGAATTGGTGTTTTTCTGTAAACTAAAAAAGCTATTTAGAATCTCTGGAAGAACGCTGTAAAACGACGACCAACGTTTCAATTAATCGCTTCCATACACTCCACAGAACTGAACATATCCTGATTGAACATTATCTCCTGGTAGAATCTGAAACATCAATCCCTGAGAAAAAAGTTGCAGCCTTTTTATTTTTCACTTGAAGAGCACACCTACCATGTATCAGCAACGCCCAGTTTATATTGACTCGACAAATCAGGCAAGAAGTCTATCACAACAGCAACAATCAACTCTTGGACTCAACTCCCAGCAGTTTCAAAGTTTTGGTCAGAATTTAGTAAACCCCTCAAATCCTGCGGTTTCAAGTCTAACCTCACAACAACAAATCCAAACGCAGTCTTTACCCTCCCAAATATTAGCACAGCAACAACAACAGCAGCAACAGCAACAGCAACAATCACAAGGTCAGGTACAGGCACAAGTACAGCCTCAAACTGGTACTGTTCCAGGTCAATTATCTCAAGAAATTCAGCCACAGAGGCCAGCTCAGACGCAAATTGGTTCAAGAGCATTAGACGATGAAAAAGTTTACCAATGGATAATTGAACTATCATATGGACCAAATCGTGAGCAAGCTTTACTGGAATTAGGAAAGAAAAGGGAGCAGTATGAGGACCTATCGCTAGTGCTATGGAATTCTTTTGGCGTCATGACTTCATTATTGGATGAAATTGTTTCAGTCTATTCGTTATTATCACCTCCAAATTTATCATCCGCAGCTTCAAATAGAGTCTGCAATGCACTGGCTTTACTGCAGTGTGTGGCTGCTCATCCAGAAACTAGAAATCTTTTCTTAAATGCCCATATTCCACTTTTTTTATACCCTTTCTTAAACACCAATTCCAAGCAACGTCCTTTTGAATACCTAAGACTAACCAGTTTGGGGGTAATTGGAGCTCTGGTAAAAAATGACACCCCTGAAGTGATTTCGTTTTTGCTAACCACTGAAATAATACCATTATGTCTGAGAATTATGGAATCATCATCAGAGCTATCAAAAACTGTTGCGATATTTATTGTTCAAAAAATACTTGTGGATGACGCTGGATTGGCTTACGTTTGTCAAACTTACGAAAGATTTGCCGCTGTTGCATCAGTGCTTAAGGTCATGGTTGATCAGTTGGTTACACAGCAAACTTCAAGATTGCTGAAGCATGTTGTAAGATGCTACCTGAGGTTAAGTGATAACCCTGACGCAAGAAAAGCTCTGAGACAAGTATTGCCAGAGTCTTTAAAAGATGGCACTTTCCACTTGGCACTCAGGGATGATAGCGCATCCAAAAAATGCCTTGCACAGTTGCTATTAAATTTAGGCGATTATGAAAGCCAGCAAGTTCAAACCCTTCAACAGCAAGGGCAACAGCTTCCTCCTCAACGCATTTAAGATACTGGCTCTAATGAAATTGTTTTTGTATAGGCGAAAAAAATAAAGTATGCTTATATCAACGTATTATTGAATGCACTACCGGTATAGATCCATAGCTGTATACAGCACCGACTCTAGGTTCATAAAACATGGATTATGATTTTAGCACTAAAGGCATACCAAAGCGCAGGTTCAGCGCAGTGAAACTAGCTAAATCTGCTATTGTTGAGTATACAATTTAAAGATATACGGCTTTAGCATCGATTCGGACGACATAACTGCATTAGTAAAGCTCGCAGCCGTAAGCGCCATGTTAATATCACGGGATCAAAGAGAGTGAAGAGGCCTTATTTGTTATAGAAATATGCCTCTATTTCATAGTCGATATAACCTATTCCATAATCGGGTTCTCGTTCCTTTCACAGTATCAGTGTCCGCTTACTTGTCCGCAATTTCAAATAAACCTTCTACAGAGAAAAGTATGTAAAGAGTATAAAAGCTCCATAATGATTAACCAATTGCTTTGAGACAGTCATACAGAATTATCACGAATCTCTACTATAACAATCATGCCAACTCTGAAAGTTTTCGTCACAGGAGCTACCGGGTTCATTGGCACAGCCGTTGTCAAAGAGCTCATTGAACATGGGCATAAAGTCGTTGGGTTAGCAAGATCAGCAGAATCAGAAGGAAAGCTAATCAAAGCCGGTGCGCAGATCATCAGAGGAGATTTGGAGAATCTAGAGGCCTTAAAAAAAGGCGCTAATGAAGCAGATGGTACTCTCCATTTGGGATTTATCCATGACTTTGCCAATTTTGAAAAATCGTTGCATATTGACAAGGCTGCCATTGAAGCTATTTTATCCGTTTATGAAGGAACGAACAAGTTCTTTGTCAACACTAATGGAACAGCAGCACTTGAGTCTCCAATCGGCGTGAAGACTGATGAGAAAACAAAGGCCTCGGCTGCTTCTCCCTTAGGTAGAAGGGCTGTACATGAAGAGCTTACTTTTTCTTATGCTAGCAAAGGCGTCAGAGCTATCAATATCAGGTTACCACCTACTGTTCATGGAGAAGGTGACCATGCTTTCATTCCAATGTTGATTGGTATCGCTAAGGAGAATGGTTATGCTGCTTATGTTGATGAGGGCCAAAACACCTGGTCGGCAGTCCACCGATATGATGCTGCTGTCGTTTACAGACTAGCTGCTGAGAAAGGGCAAGCTGGTTCAGTTTTCCATGCCATTGGAGAAGAGGGCGTTCCAACTAAGGATATTGCTGAAGCTATTGCTGAAGTTGCCAAAGTTCCTAGCGTTTCAGTTCCAAAAGGTGAGGCTAAAGCTTCACTCGGTCCATTTTTCGGTGTGATATTTGCTTCCAACAACAGCATCTCAAGTAAATACACAAGAGAGACATTAGGATGGGAGCCCAAGCAGCTTGGATTGATCGAAGATATCAAAAAGAACTATAACTAAGGTCGAATTACTAAAATTTTTGTTCGTTGATTATATAGCTTTGCGAAGCATTTTTGTTCGAATTGTATACATTAGAGAGAAACACATCTATTGTCAAAAGCAGTAAAGTACACTCACCGCTGTCGCTATCGCACTCTCCTTCAAGAGTCCGCTTAGAATCCTATATCTTTAACCATTTACATATATATACCTATTTGCACACGTACCTGCTCTTCTATAATATGTGATGTACATGATTATTTACATTATTACTAATCAATAATATTTTAACCGGAAGTTATTTCTCTCTACACTACTTCTTCCGGGTAAAAAACACCGGAAGTCGGAACTCTTTTTTTTAGAAACAACTGGCTTCAAAAATCCTCCTGAAAAAACGCTGAGTCGACGCGAGACAGTGAGAAGGTAACTCAGATTTCATTGGAGAGCTCGTTGTGTTTCCTTGCTGCTAAGACACGGTTCAAGGACAGATTGATACTAGTACAAGGAGACGGCTATTTTACTGCGCTGATATTCACCTGTGGGTTCAATTACACATTTTTCTCTGTGGATTCTGTTCATAAACAACAACAATAACAACTATAACAACAAGAAGTTGCTCTATTTTGTACCAGAATGTCGACTCATAGCTACAAGAAGTTCGAGGATACTGACTCGGGCACATTGCCTGACAAGATGACGGTCTTTCAGGAGTGTCTGCGCGCGTTCAATGCCACTCCTGTTGACGCCAAAAAGTCTCGTTTGCTGATTGCAAGACTTTTAAGATTGTTGTACAACGGTGAAACTTTCCCTAAGCAAGAAGCCACAACGTTGTTTTTTTCGATCTCTAAGCTTTTCCAACACAAGGACTCTTCATTAAGACAGATTGTCTACTTAGCCATCAAAGAACTTTCTACGGGCGCGGAGGATGTTTTGATGGTGACCTCTTCCATCATGAAAGATGTGCAGAACGGGGACATCATCTATAAGCCAAATGCTATCAGAACTTTGGTGAGAGTATTAGATGGATCCACGATTCATGCAGCAGAAAGACTGATGAAAAGCGCTATTGTTGATAGACATCCATCGGTTTCATCAGCTGCGTTGGTTAGCTCCTACCATCTCTTGCCAGTCGCGAAGGAAGTCATCAAAAGATGGACCAATGAGACACAAGAAGCTGTATTAGCGACCAAATCTTTCCCACAAACTGGTGAATCATTCATTAACGACTCCTTGATTACACAATACCACGCATTAGGCTTACTATACAGCTTAAGAAGCCACGATAAAATGGCTCTGAGAAAAATTATCCAGCAGTTTTCCAAAGACTTAAGAAACCCTTTGGCGATCTGCCAACTGATTCGTTACGTCAACGAAATCCTTCAAGATGACCACTCTTTAATCTCGGCTTTATTCCCATTGCTACAGAACTGGTTGAACGACAGACATCACGCTGTTAATCTAGAGGCTATCAAGGTTGTTGTTTCATTACCCGTAACCAATGAACAATTCTCACTAGCTGTTTTGAGACTACAGTATTTATTAACGGCTCCAAAAGTTGTTTCAAGATTTGCTGCTGTTAGAATTCTCAACAGAATCTCCTTAAAGAACCCAGAAAGAATTGTCAGTTGTAATAATGAGCTAGAATCTCTGATCAACGATCCAAATAGATCAATCGCTACTTACGCAATCACAACCTTGCTGAAGACTGGTACCTCTGATAACATTGAAAGACTAATCAAGACGATCACTAAGTTTATCAATGATATATCTGATGAATTCAAGATCATAATTATTGATGCTATCAAAACTTTGTCTTTGAAATTCCCACAAAATTACAAATCGATGCTTCTATTTTTGATCGACATTTTGAAAGATGATGGCGGATTCGAATTCAAAAATTCCATTGTTGAAGCGTTATTTGATCTAATATATTTTGTTCCAGAATCCCGTGATCTGGCCTTGGAACACTTGTGCGAATTTATTGAAGATTGTGAATTTACAGAATTGTCAGTCAGGGTTTTGAATTTGTTGGGTAATGAGGGACCAAAAACTACCAATCCAACTTTATACATCAGACACATTTACAATAGAGTTGTCTTGGAGAATTCAATTATAAGATCAGCGGCAGTTATTGCCCTAACGAAATTTGCATTTATCGATGCTACGATCAACAAATCGATCAGAATTCTCTTGAAAAGAATCGTTAACGATGCTGATGATGAAGTCAGAGATCGTGCTATCATTTCTCTGAAATTTTTGGAGAGTATCGATGAAGGTAAAGAAGACAAGAACACTGTTTTAGAATTAACAAAACCATCATATACTTATGACTTATCAATCCTAGAGAGTAAACTACAAACTTACGTTTCCGGTGATGTTTCGAATTTCGTCACGCCATTCAATATTGAGAATGTCCCAAAGATTACTGAAGACGAAAACAGAGCGGCCCAGTTGAAAGCCAAAACTGCTAAATTCGAATCTGGATTGGCCAATGAGGAATCAACCAAACCTACAAGCAATGGAAGCGGTGGTGCTGAGCCATCTGGCTCTTCTGGAAATGACGAACAGACTTCAGATTTACAAAAACAACAGTATATCCAAGAGCTGGGTACGGTTCCGGAATTCCAAGAGTATGGAGCTATTTTACATTCATCGTCTATCATTCCTTTGACAGAAAAGGAGACTGAGTTTGTTGTCGAGACCATCAAACACATCTTTAAGGAACACATAGTCTTACAGTTCAACGTTGAGAATACATTAAATGACGTTTTACTGGAATCCGTTTCTGTTGTTTCGCAACCAGACAATGAAAGCTTGGATGAAGAATTCATATTATCGATCGACACACTAAATCCTCAAGGTAAGGGTACCGTCTATGTTTCATTTGCTAGACCGGACTCAACTTCTATCCTCACCACCACAATCGCCAACACCCTATCATTCACTTCCAAGGAATGTGATTCTAATACATTCGAGCCATTCGAGGATCAAGGATTCAAAGATGAGTATCAAATTGAAGACCTGGATGTAACAGCTGGTGACTTCTTGATCCCTTCGTTCATTGGTAATTTCGGGTTGGCATTTGATGAACTTTCAAGTGAAACTGTCGGGTCGTATAGCCTGGATTCCAACTCTATTCAAGAGGCTGTCGATGGTTTGATTGAGACTTTGTCCTTACATCCTGTGGAAGGCAAGCTGGTCACCAATGAAACATCACATACTTTGAAACTGTTTGGTAAGAGCTTCAACGGTGAAAGAGTTGGTGCGCTGATCAAGCTTGTCAAAAGCGCTAGAACCGGTGTTGCTTTGAAAGCTGTGGTTAAGGCAGATGATCCAGACTTAGCTACTGCAGTTCTAAATGGTATTGCATAAGTTCAAATACAGCAGCTGGGTTTGACAGGGAACAAAATCGAACAGAAGGTTCGCATGTAAAATAAGAGCGTTTATGCCTTTTTTCTTACCTTTTTAGAAAAAACTTTGATGAATATACTGAGACAAAAGTTAGATCAACTACAAATTTCATCGCCGTCAAGACATTGTAATAAACTGGTATAAACAAACATACTACTGTACACATTCAACTCATAAACACCTAATCATAACTTCATTAATTATTTAACATTAGCATTGGCCGTATAAAAACCCCGATTTTAGTTTTTTCCTTTTAATAGATTGCAGCTTGGAAGGAGGATAGCAACATCTTATCGTTTGCATCGACACCCATAGCTTTATCCAGATTCTCCAGCTCTTCGAAACTGTAACCATTCGTGGCATTTGCACTCAGTAGATACATCAGAGGATCATCTTCGATATCGTAATCCTCAGCGTTCTTGATATTCAAAGAGTTTTTTTGGTCGATTTCCAGACCATGCTGATCTTGTAGAAGGTTAGGCTGTTGGAATATCATGTGCTCGCTTGATAGAGTAGAGGATGCTGGAGAAGGCAAATCTGTTGCAGATGTTTCCAAATCTGAAGGGGAAGGAGTATCAAGGAATTGATCTTGTGAGAAATGAGTTGGTATTCTAGAGGTGTCATAGGAGTTGAGCTCTGATATTGAGCTGTTAGCAAAGCTTATGTCACCTAAAGAGTCCAATTGAGCAGCGCTTGCTGATTGCTGGTTCAATGCCTCTGTGCTCGAGTAGATGAAGTCAAAAGTGTCTTGTAATTCTTTTCTTGTTGGTGCGGAAGGATTGAACGTTTCCAATGGATATATCTCCTCGTTGTGTTCACGCGCGACTGGGTTTCTCAACCGGGCTTTCTTGAAAGCCGGCTGTAGCTGAAACTCGTCTCCAAAGTCGTCATCTGCCTTGAATGGATTCATGGACGAGAGAGGGCTAAGAGAGCCTGAACTCGCTGGTGACAGCTCTTCTGGAACGGACGTTATCGATGATCTAATTGAGCAGGAAGCTTTAACAGCATCAGCGTCATGGCCAAAGTTGGAGCACAACGAGGTGCTATGATCTGGTTTGATGATGCTGACAACCCAGACCTGCATCTTGACAGAGAAGCTCACTCTCAATCTGAAAGGACAAGAGTCTTCTGAGTGTTTTTTGACTCGTTTTGTCACTTGTTTACCATTGATCAACTTGGTTGTTGTGACTTTTGGCTGGGAAGATTTCCTGTACAGGTTCTTGCATTTGAAAACAACCTTCGACGTATCAGACCTCTCAATGACCAGGTTGATTCCTCTTCCATCCAGCTTTTCATGAACCCAGGGTTTGATTTCATCCCTTGTGCCGAAGTGTGGGACAGGGCTCAAAGCCTCGAGAATGTCTTCATTGCAAGTGATCTTTTTGATATGTTTGAGTTTACCGGGGAACCTTAAAGTGTGAGAGTCCATTGCTAACAATTGCTGTTACTAGAACTATGAAGTTGGCAGTTGGCACTTGTCGTTGTATTATTATAGTTGTTGAATGTTGAAAAGAAAAAAAAAAACTTCCAACAATGGGGAGGGAGAGGGGGGACCGAAGGGATTCAAAACAAGTTTTGTTTTGATGCTTGAAAAAATTGCTCAAGGACCAACTGTTCTTTTTTTTGCTCTCGGTATTACCAAAATACAAAGAACGGGGCGACGATGGGATGTATGATAGGCTTGTCTCTCAAGAGATTCAACAGAACAAGGACGCTTCGCTGAATGTTTGGTTGAGTTGTAGAGAAAAAGTACTGATGGAATTGATAAAAGTTATATAGGGGAAAATTTTTTTTTTATCTATTCAATCTCGGCAATTTGGAGTTGCGTGAAAAACAGGCCGTAACCGGGACAGAGATGGTATATGCATGTATCTGCATAACAAAGTCAAAAAAAAAAAAAATAAAAAAAGTCTTGCTCACATGGATAATCTCTGGACATCATCAATAGTTCTCGAAACCATCGGTGCACACAAGGAAAAAACAAAACAGAAGGGGACTAGTGCACCGAGTGATAACTGTGAGAAGAGTGATACTAGAGGAGTCTAATGGAGCGAAGTGTATTGAGCTGACTGGGTGTGTTTCGCCTCCCACAGCTTTCCTAGAGTCCCATTAAACATGCTCGCTTCCGTGCTATGAGAACGGTGCTGGTGTCTGTGACTGATTTTTTAGATTAAACTACATCGGGAAGGCGCATGGGACAAAATAAATCTAGTTTCCATGGCACCAAAACCAAACAAAAAAAAAAAAAAAAAAAAAGAACTCGAGGAATGACTTTATGAATCCCAACGTCCGCCCAGTATTACTCGTAAAGTACACTGTGCAAACCCCTCCAGTGGAAAGTTGAAAATGGAGATGGGGGCGAGAATGGCTAACAGAACAGCCCGTTTTCTTTTCTTTTTTTTTTTTTTTTTTTTTTTTTCCCTTCTTTCTTCCTTTCCTTGGCTCAGCAGTCCTGGCGAATGCTCACTACATTGAAAGACAGCCTAGCTGAGGGATAGGCAAACGACACAGTACGTGATCTCTAGTCAAGCTGGTTTCAGCTTCCGCTTTTAATCGCCATCTGATAGTTTTGTGCGCGCGGAGTGCTTACCAAGGGAATTTTTGCGACTTGTGGTTTACCCTATTGTACTCTCTCGTTTACAACAAAAATTCGAGAGCTAACCTTAAATCACATAGCAGCGTCCCAAAATTATAATAACCGCGTCTTGTGAGATATTTGTCCCGGGATAGCCGGCCTGCTATTGGTCCAAGGCGAAATGTCCGCAGCTCCAAGAAGTAGTACGGGCCACGACTCGAGGGCTTATTGGAAACTTTAAGCTGCAGGTGGAGAAGAAATTCATTTTTATCATTTTCATCAGTTGGAATTTCCGCTTTCATCTATAGTTCGTGAGAGGGAGAAAAGAAATAAAAACGGTACCTCACACATTGTATGTACACTGACGAGTAGATCCTTGATTTTATAGGCTGAGCGCTCCGAGACGTCTTTATGGATCTAGCATGTGGAAGTTCTGCAGTCAGAGGGTTTTAAACTTCCATCTCAGAATTTCGATGATCACTTTCCACGGCTCAACCCAAGCCATGCCAACCAAGCTACAAGCTACTAATGGAGGATGTATATGGAAAAGACGCTCATGGCAGAGCACTACTCTGTCAACAGCACTACGCAGATAGTGAATATGCCCGCCCGCATGTTGTTCGCAACTCCAGTCTCCAGTTCTTTCTTTCTCTCTTTCTCTCTCTCTTTTTGTGCGTGTGTATGTGGACTGGACAGTGACGACGAGTGATCGGTATTTAAAACCTTCTTTGGATCACTTACTTTTTTTCTTTCAAGCTCATCACTTAGAGAGCTTTGAACAACAATTAGCCGGCCGCAAAAGCTAGAACTTGACGTTGTCGCTTCCTATCTCGGAATGGAGAGGCGGGACTCGTAGCGCTCAAAATCTGTGTCTTGAAATCTGTATGCAGATGACAGAAGCCAGCTGCATCCCGCTCAGAACGTTAGAGGGTTGTGTGAAAAAGCAAATACTACAATGGCTAAACTGGGAAACTTGATTGATAGCTATGCTATCAACTGGGAGTCTCGTCCAGTGGTGAGTGAGATACGGCAAGGCCTCTTCTCGAAATCAAAGACTCGCTTTCGCTTTTGGATGGAAATCCACACTTCCCGTAGATGTCACGAGGGCTAAGAGGTTTTACATGTTCCATCTCGCACGCCCCGCCGGGACCAACAACAACCAAAACCTAAAAAAAAAAAAAAAAAAGCACTACTAAAATCCCATGGACTTGGCATTCGCACGCTTTTGCGTCACACCGCGAGATGATTGGCCGAGACATTCAGTCGAGAAAGTATCTACTACAACACACATTGCCGTTGCAAACTATCTGAATGAATGAATGAGTAATTGGGGCGAGAGAGGAAGGGAGGCCTCCTCCCCCCGCCAACTAGATACATTGTTGCTTGCTGTTCAAGAGAGAGAGAGAGAGTGTGTGTGTGGCGGAGGAGAGAGAGGGCGGAGGTAAGGGTAGATGAATCGACCAGATAAGCATATTATGTCCATTAATACAACCGTAGAGTGAATGAAAGAAGAAATGTTTCAAGGCCTTGCGCGCTACGCTACTTGTATCTCTTCGTGTTGAGATTAGGGCAGCGTGTCTTTGTTTTGACGCGTCGTATTCCTATTTCAGCAGTATGTAAACAAACGCGCTCGCAGCAAAAAAAAGAGATATAAGAAGAAGAAGCAAAAAAAAAATTGTTACACCCACATCTTCAACTCTTGCCCTAGCTTTTGATATTATTGAGGGAAGGGCGTCTAAATTTCAGTTTCTCGCTATTAAACAATTAAAAGACACACACACACAAAGGACCGTAAACAGCGGCTAGCAAAGAACGCAAGGAAGACGTTGAATAGTCCACTAGACGCGCGACCATTCAAGGTCTTCTCACCTCTCCTCCCCCCGCCACAGACTGCTTCCTTTCCCACTTAGTTGAATACGTTTATTTTGTCCTGCTGGCGTGTGTTATTCAAAGCTATTTCACGTTCGATTGTTACCGCCGTCCAGTTTTGTATTTGATTCTGGGCCCTTCGTGATTCGTTTTGCTTTTCCCCTAGATCTCGATCCCAAATAAAGCACCACCACGGGTGATAAAACTATAAAGATGCGGGCGTTCCATATGCCTTCGATGCCTTCTATGCCCTTGAAAACGAGTTACAACAATGTTGATATTTTCCAAAGAATGAAACGTGAGTCTTTCCACTCTTCTTCTTCGAACTCTATCTCAGGTTCGGCAATGAGTTCTTTCCCCTCCTCCTAACTTCTTTTCTAGTTAAAATTTTGTACACGGTGGATGACAATACTACCTTTCTTGCAAGATCCAGTGAGCCAAGTGATGTCAAGACAGCTAATATCCCTATACCGGGCCACAATACAATGATGACGCTAGGTGCTGTTTCCCTGAGAGACGTTCTTTACATATTATCCAATTCCAGTCCAGAACTGTTTTCAGAAGATGACGATTACTCCGTCTATGTCAAGGACGTTTCAGAGGAAGACGAACCGTTTGTTGGACATGGATTAGTATCCAGATTGGTTAAAGATAACAACTATATTGCAGATGACGAACTGTTGGTTCCAGGCCGCGTCTGTTCAAACTTTGCCGCGCTGCTTAGCAGAAAGTCTGAAGTCTCTGAAACTTTAGAAGTGAAAGTGAAGCTAGCCAAGATTAGAAAATCAATACACCTACAAGAGAGTCAAATACGACACAAACAACAACAGCAACAGCAACAACAACAACAACAACAGCAGCAGCAGCAGCAGCAGCAGCAGCAGCAGCATTTACCTCTTCGAGTTCATCAATCAAAGCAAGAAGTTCAAGCCAATAAAGATTCTACTAATTCGAACGAAACTGAAGATGAAAACGACTTTCAAGTTCCTAAACAGATTCAACCAGCGAAAAAAGTTCAGCCTTCAAGAAAGACGAATTTCGCCCCAGCTCCAAAAGCAGTTAGAACCCAGTCGTTACCGAGCTTCGAGATGATCGGATCCAGAAAGCTAAATCCAGCTGATTCCATACCTTCAAGATTCCCTCCTCAGTCGATTGCCCATCAAATCTACCTCGCCGACAAGAACAATCTCGAAAAGACACAGTACAGTTTCCATATAAAAACAATCGATGAAAAAGACGAACCCGTTGATGTGAACACTGATGTGACGAAAAGATTTGCCTCTGATTTTATCAAGAAGAACACCAAAAGATCAAAGAAATCGTATTCAGTCTCTCCCTTCACAAATAGGAACACAGCTCAAAGCTCTAAACCAGATCCTAAACAATCCCAACAACAACAGTCAATCCTAGAAGTTCAGGATAATCCTACAAAGTCTTTGCCTGTGTGCACAAACTGTCAGACAACCTCTTCGAAATCGTGGAGGTGGAATGAAACAGAAGACGAGTTACAAAGAGGCCTTTTTTGTAATGCATGCTATGCATATTTAATGGATAAAGGACATATGAGACCAAAGTATTTATTCAGAAGAAGCCGAAAGGCCTCATCTAAAAAGGAGGCTAAATCATCTTCGCCGGTTACTCACACGTCAAGTGACCCAATAACGTCGTCAACGACACCATGGAGTAAAAAGAAAGATTCCACTGCAACAGACCAGATACAACAAGATCTTGACCAGCTGATGAACTCTGACTATGACTTGACTTTCGGACCAATGACTGACATTGACCCACTACCTCCTCAGAAGGCCACTCGTTTGAACACAATACAGATAGATAACAAAGAAAACATACCGCCAACTCCAAGGCCAATGATTGCCAAAGCTTCGAATGAACCCAGAAAAGCTACGAAGCAGAATTCCTTTGAAAAAATGTTGGAGAAATCGTTCACTGGAGGGTTACCTAATATTCCCAATGATTTCAACTCTCCAAGCGAATGGATGACTCAACTCTTCAACGATACAGAGCCAACCCCTCGTGACCAAGATAATTTCACCCCTCGGGATAACGAGACTCCAAACGATATTACAACTTGCAACACCTTGCCCTGTGTCGAGGAAGAGCCGATAAGCTCTACTTCTTCAAAACCAATGCTGAACGATGAATACAGCACTAGACATAGCGCGAATCAAATCAACGTCAACGATGCTACGCACTTGAACAAACTCAAAGCTACAACAATGCCTTCTTCTCCATTAGCGTCGCTGCAAGATAATGAGACAAGCTCGCCAAACAGCATAAACAACACATCCGAATGGAACCTGCTGAGCGAGAACACCAAGCTCAGCTCTGTGGATACAATGCATCAGAAATAACTGTCATCTGCTATAGAACTGTATTTATTTGATCTAATTAGAACATAGAATAGAGCTTTTTACCTACTATATCTTCATAGGAAAGTAACCCGGTTAGTACACACTATTTGGTGCCTAATCGGGAATTCGCCGTCTCCGAACCTTAATTCGAAACGTCAATAAACTTCGCCAAACAGAAGCATTCTTAAAAGGCAGGATAGTACAGACAGAGCCTCGAGAAACATCCAGAGGAAGCTTGTCTGATACTTCTGTTGACGGTAGAATAACTTGAAGCAGAATGATGTCAGACTACCTTCTGTCTTTCATAGCAGTAGCTGTGACGCTTCTTGCACTAGTAAGTTGATGCCGAAGAACAGCACTACAAAGATGCAAAACAAACTGACAGGATATAATCCTAGATTTACGGTACTCTGGCTGTCTTTTCACACACACCACGTCCACCAGTAGAATCCGAGCTATACTATACGACCAATTCTAAAGAGCCTGGGGAGACTTCCGGCCCATTGGCGCTCCCAGAACGTGGGACCACCAGCTCTATCGATGGTATCAAGCTCAGTGTTGTCGTTCCTTGTTATAATGAAACTGCTCGTCTCAAAATAATGCTTGATGATGCAATCAAATACTTAGAGCTTCATTACAAAGATATGTATGAGATTATTCTTGTGGATGATGGTTCTCGCGATGGGACAGCAGAGTATGCTTTGAAATTGGCATCGAGCACTTATAAATTGAACCCTGGACAGCTACGAGTTATCAAGCTCGCTAAAAACAGAGGCAAAGGTGGCGCAGTGACACATGGTATCCAGCATGCTCGAGGGGAGTTTGCAATATTTGCAGATGCCGATGGCGCCAGCAAATTTAGTGATGTGTCGAAATTAATCGATTCAATCAAAACTGCTGATACCGCAGCTATAGCGATTGGATCAAGAGCCCACATGGTCAATTCAGAGGCGGTTGTTAAAAGATCATTCATTAGAAACTTTTTGATGTATAGCTTACACACCCTCGTGTTCATATTCGGAATCAGAGAGATCAAAGATACGCAATGTGGTTTTAAACTTTTCAACAAGAAATCGATAGTGGAAATTTTCCCATATTTACATACAGAACGGTGGATTTTTGACGTTGAGATCTTGATAATCGCAAACAGGAAAAAAATCCCAATAAAAGAAATCCCAATTTCATGGCATGAGGTTGACGGCTCGAAAGTTGATCTTGCAAGAGATAGTATTAACATGGCTATTGATTTAGTGGTAACTAGACTAGCTTATATTTTGGGGATTTATAGTGATAAACCGAAGAATTGAGCCTATATATATATGATCTAAAAATTCTGAAGCACTAAATAGAATCAGCTATTTTTAACTAAATCTCTGTTTAATATTCTAGCATTATCCAAAACAGTTTCATGAAGTCTTTCAAATGTAATATCATCAGTTTCCAATCTATTATAGGCATCCAACAGTTTGTTGATATCAATTTCGAGTTCAACTTCAAGAACGTTCACCTCATTAGAATCTCGACCTTTTGTCTTCTGTTGTACACTTGTCAAGTCAAATCTTGTGCTGGACAAATCGTGAAAGAATGAGGTCCTCTTTTTCTGTCTCACTGATTCAGGAATTTGGTTTTCAAATCTTTCAGGGTTCTCAGAGCTTGGCAGCTCAACACTGATTGTGATTCTGAAGTCATAAAGTAGGTCGGGACAGCTTATAAGTATGCTTGATAGTTTCTTTTTCTCGATATTAGCCATGATTCGACCGGTTTGTTTATCCGTTGTGATTCTGAAATATTTTGGGATCTGTTCTCTTGTCCCTTCTCTGTATTGCTTATCAACGTGATCCATTCTCAGAGTTTTGTACTGCTCTTTACCCAACTTGGTCTTATCCGTTAAATTTTTCTTGATTTTTTCGAAATGGTCCTTATCTAAACCCGCTTTGAAATAGCACTGCAATGCATATCCATCGTCCAGTAATGCTTCCGTCGTTATAGGTAACTTCACCCTTCTATCGGTTTGCTTTTCCCAAATTTTCCCAAATTTTACTTCAAGCTCTAAGAACTGACGTTGCTCTTTTGGTACCGAATAGATCTGTGAATATATCCACCCAGAGATCCTTCTAGTCAAATCATTGTATGGTCTTTTACCAATTATCGAAACTGAATAATCCTCCAGTTTAGAGCTATTGTTATAGTTAACGTGTCCGTTGGGACCCGCGTTGTACGTAGGTTGCTTAGAAATAGGGATCCATTTCGTTGCCCAAATTGGCGGTTTCGAATAACGTCTTGGTCTCTTCTTTTTATCAGCACTCCCGTTCTTCTCAACTTTTTCAAGATTTGTCAACAGATTCAATTCTTCATCTATAACTTTTTTGGAACTTGAATGACTATGCGCTTTTGGATCATCCTCGGGTATTTTGTTCGAGGGCGAAACTGGCTTGCTTTTCATCACACTTGGAGAGGATGAAATCTGCTTCTTTTTTGCAGATTTAGCTCTGTGTTTTTTGTCCTGCTTCGCAACAGTGACGCCATCCTCATCGTATACAGGTTCTTCAAACTCAATTGGCTTGTCGATATTGATGGTGTCTTGCAATGAAGGCTGCCTTGGCAATGTTTTCTTAGGTAGCACTGGGGAATTTGATTCACTGGTAGAGACCTCATAAGATAGTCTTCTGGCTATACTTGGAGTTTCTTTACCGTCAACGTCAACATCGGTCTCGTTTGTCAAAGAAGATATGCTATTCCTAGCCTTGATGATGTCTATATGAATCTGATTGGAGGCAGGAGTCACAGGTACTGGGAACCCGGTAGTAGATTTGCTACTTAGTACTGGGGACTTAACGGATGACTCCTCTGATGATTTCGACTCGTTCGCTTCGTTCACTAGGCTGCTAATAGAGGAAACCTTATGGGGCTTTGGTGGCTCTCTTTTCGTTTCCGTGGGACTTAAAAGGCTCTTCAGATCCATATCTGTGGTGATTGGATATATCTCTGCAGTGGTTTGGTCTTTTCCGTCTGGTATAAACTCGACAGCATATCTAGTTTCAACAACTCTTCCTTCACTGTTTTGGACTATACATCACGATCGGGGAACACCATGAAATAACAGAATTGCGGGTAACTTTGTTTTTCTCTGATATACTCTGGACTTATCAGTACTGTCTCGAAGGCTAGAGCGAAACTGCAGCTAAAGCATGGGGGATTGAACGGGGCTAGAGATTTTTACTACGCTGCTATTTATATTGATAAACTCAAGTATTTATTCCAATTCCATAGACACTTCCATAAACCCCGTTACATCACATAATTTCTTCATAAGATCTCAATAAGCATCCCGTAGAGAATACCTAAGAAAATTCACGCTGCACCATCATTTGTAAGGAGCAGGGGAAGAGACTCTTAGACCTGTAACTGGGTTCACAATATCCAAAACTTTTTTCGCTCTTGGGGTTATTTTAGGGGAGTTCGGAATTTCGTTGTTGTTCAAAGTGGTGACTGGAGAGGATGTGATTGCGTTGTTTGAAGTCGGGGATACTTGGGGACTGAAGGAATGAGATGTATAAGGATTGAATTTGTGATGGGTTACGTGATGTATTTCTGGGCAGAATTCTAAATCGTCTTCTATCTCAAACCCCTTTGAAGCATTGAATCTCGCTCTTGAGGAGTATAACGAGGCAAAGTTCATAGATGGAGAGATTGAGGAAATCCTTGGTGTGGGATAGCTGTTTAAAACGTTATTTGAGTTGTTGGTTGAATTCGAGTTCAAAGTAGCAGCAGTCGTTGTGCGGTAAACAGGCTGTTGCTGCTGCTGTTGCTGCTGTTGCTGTTGCTGCTGTTGATACATTGTAGCATTGTTTGATAAAGGTGAGTTATTGTAGAATAAGGTATTCGTGCTGGTAGCTGCTGGTCCTGTCGTTTGGTTCCCTGATATAGCCGTACCAGCAGCAGCAGCAGCAGCAGCAGCAGCACCAGTCGTTGTTGTCGTTGTCGTCGTTGTCGTCGTCGATGACGTCGTAGTTCCCTGAGCGTTGTTCGATATCTGGTTTGGGAAAATCTGAGAGGAGTAATCGAAATTGGACTGCTGTTGTTGAGCTGAGTTTAGGCCCACAGTTGGGCCTTGCAATCTACTTGAGCCATAATAACTCATAGTGCTGGTGTTATGCCCCTATCAAGCCCTTTGTTTTGAATAGCAATCAAACAGATAAGGGTCGTCGTGCAAACCTCTCCTGAATCAAAAACAAGCAAGGACAATGTGTATACAGGCAACTCTAGTCACAATTCTGGTATCGCGTATTCGAAGAAAACAGTTCTAGCGTCTCGTTTTCTTTTTTTAGTGCAACGTTGAAATCAAAACGAGTCCCTTCTTCATCGTCCTCGTTTCACGATATTCTGAGAAACTTTAATAATGCTGGTTGGACCGTGTCTCCAACCAGGGGGAGGCCAGAAGAAAAAAAAATGGTCGGAATTCGCCGTATTAGGATAATTACCTAATTTAGTAGTTTTGTTTTCAGTATTTTGATGTCCCTTCATATATTATAGTACACGGTACTGTTGTTGAACAGGATAGGGAGATCAGCCAGTTTTTCGTCACTGGTATGTGTATATGTATATGCATGTGTCAGTGTCAGTTGTGTAGTTTCCTTGGAAAAAAATGGGTGGATAGGTAGGCGAGTAGGTGATTTACAAGGGTATACTCATTTGAATAATCATTAAGTTGCTATACAAAAACATGATGCTGTCTGATGGGAGGACTCAATTTTTCGAAGCACCGACATCTATACCTAAGCTTCCAACGTTTGGTAGACGAATTTTGTTGTTAGGGTTGTTGGGCTCGTTCTTATTCTTTGTAGCCGGTGTTGTATTCAGCAAGCTCTCGATACGCAGTTTCCTCACAGAGGGGTCAGAGCCTGAGCGTTTGTGGAAAGGTGGGATTTGGGATTTAAGATGATGATGATGATGATGGTGTTGTTGTTGTTGTTGTTGTTGTTGTTGTTGTTGTTGCTGTTGCTGTTGGTGCTGCTGTTGATGTTGTTGATGATGTTGTTGATGGTGGTGTAGTTGCTGCACTGGTAGCGAGGGCAAGGGTTTTGACTGGATGTGGTTGTATTGCTGGTACTTATCGCTGTTCAGGACGTTATCCAGCCAGCTCCTTCTTTGCTGTTGCTGTTGCTGTTGCTGCTGCGAGAGGGATAGGTGGTGATAGTTTTCAAAAGAGGATGCTATCTTTGGCTGGTTTGGAGAGGTGAATGCTGAGCCAACGCTTGTTGGCGTCTTGAGGTTTGAGTCAAAGGAGGAGTTAGTTGGTGTATTTGAGTTTGAAAAGTTTGAAGAGCCAAAGCTGGAATTGTAAGGTGATATGAGCGGTTCGTTATGGATGACGCTAGTCGTTAAAAACTGTACCGATGGAAGTTGAGAGCTTGTAGCCGCTAAACCTGTAGCGGTCACTGGCGTCTGAGAGGAGAGGTAATATGAGTGTGCTGGAGACGACGGGCTCAGTAGATTAGTGGCCGATCTTGGAGTTGGGACCGTGTAAGGGGCATCGTTGTAAACACTGTTATTTGGAAGGGCGATTGGACGAGGTCTGTGCTTGGATCTGAACTGCGTCGGTCTCAGTAGTGTCGAGGAGGCTCTCTGGCTTGAAGAATGCACTTCTTGCACTACTATACTCTGTTGTTGATGCTGTTGCTGCTGGTGCTGGTGCTGGTGCTCGTGCTGGTGCTCGTGCTGTAACTGTAACTGTGCATCTTCTGAAGAGCTAAGCTCGGTATCGTTGGGCTCGTCTTTGAGAGCGAAATGCTCCTTAGCATGAACTGTCTGCTTGTGCTGCCTTAGATTATCGAGTCTTGAGAATTTGCGCGCGCAATGAACGCATTCGAACGGTCTCTCACCAGTGTGCTTTCTGATATGGCGAGCCAAATGCTCGGATCTCGTGAATGTCATATTGCAATCAGGGTATCCCGTGCACTGGAACGTTCTTCCTTTCGGTTTTTTCTTTATCGCTCTAGTCATTCTCGCTTCGTTGTTCGTTGTTCCTGGTACCTGGTTCCTGGTTCTTCGTGCTTCTAGTACCGTAGAACACGCGAGATCTGGCTCCTTGTAAGTGCTGGTTAGTGGGTTCTTATTTTCTTTTTTTTTTCCTCCTTCTCGTGAGCCTCTTTCAACCCCGTGCCGTTCAGGTCGATTCAGTTCAGCGCTTTATTTGTTTGTTTGTTTGTTTGTTCGTTCGTTCGCAAGGGATGGATGAACAGAACGGAAAGGCGCAGTTAGCGTTATCAGTGGGTTGTTGCAGTTCCAGAGGGCAAAACACTGTTGGAGAAAAAGAGAGAGAAAGAGAGAAAGAGAGAAAGAAAGAGAGGTGGTGGAGGGCAGAGAGAAAGAAAGAGAGCCAGTGAGAGAGAGACAGAGACAGAGAGAGGGCGTGGGTATAGTGAAAAAAAGATGAGATGTAGTGGGTAGCGGAGGAAAAACACAAATGTTTGAAAAACAAAAAGGAAGGGAAAGCAAGGCCTTTATAAATTTAAATTCAGTATTAGTTTCGAAGGCGCAGCTTCTTGAAATGAGAACTAGTGTCGTTTTGTTCCCTTTCGTTTTATTATTTTTATTATTATTATTATTATTTTTTTCTTCCCTGGAATGTAATGGTGCTTTCGAATATTATGTTTTTTCTGAAGGCATTTGCTGTTTTTATTTATTGCACTTTTGTTTTTTTTTTGGGCCCTTTTCCTTAAGGGAATGCGAGTGCGAAATCTCTGTCTGCGAGAAAGAGAGAGAGAAGAGGGAGACGTGTGCCCAAAGGTCGAAGAAGAAGAAGAAGAAGAAGAAGAAGAAGGGGGGACGAAGGGACCTACGTCAAAAGACTAGGTTCAGTTACTACCTGGCGAGTCCCTCTCAGTGTAGGTGTATGTGTATGTGTATGTGTATGTGTGTGTGTGTGCCTTGTGTCTCTATGCCTCTCTGTAAAGGAAGTCTCTCTCTCGCATCTTTGTATTTTGATTTGTTTTGTTTTTTTTTTTTTTCCGCAAGATGAAACAGTTATGTCATTTAGATCCTGTGATTGGCACTGCCATGCTAGGGCAACAGCACTAAGAGCGCCGGCATGTGAATCATGCAGGTGGTGGTGGTGGTGGTGGTGGTGGTGGCACTTGCCCTGAGAAACCTTGAGATTTTCCTTCTTGGCAGTTCCTGCAATTGGGCAGAAGGCCGAGGACCCCCCCCCCCCCCTGCACGCCTTTTCCCAATTGCAGGAGCTGCTAGTACCGCCCCTCCCCCCAACGCAAGGGGCACTGAAAGAAGGAAAAGAAACAGGAAAAGAAACACAGGCGGACACACATACAGGCGGACACATACAGGCGGACACGGGCTGCCGCCGATGTAGCACACGAGAGGAGTATTAAGTGAGAGCGAACTACAGAGCACACCGAAGAGACGATGAAAGAGACGGATCGCAGCGATTGAGCAAATTAGCACAGCATGAGCATGAGCATGAGCACGAGCACGAGCATGAGATGGGACCAGTTTAGCTGCAACTTTGTAAGAGTCTCATGCACCCATTTCATGATCCAGGGTTCGTGGGATGTTCATGATGACACCACCAGCCAGTGCTTAAGCACTGGCTGGTGATGCGATTTCTGTCTATATCTGCCAGCTCTAGGCAGGTTGAGGCGGGAAATGGCGCCAACTTTTCGTAATTAATGCACTAACACATCTCCGAGAGGCTCAAAGGTCCAGAATTTATTCGTTTATGGAATATTTTTATTCTTTTTTTTTTTTGGCTCGAGCGTCAGGAACTAGAAACAGAGACTAATTGATTAAGTGATAGAACAGAAGAGAAGAGAAGAAAGAAGATTGATCTGTTTTGCTTTTTAGATATGAAATCGGTTATCAGATGGGAAAAAAAAACAGAGACATGTGCCCAGGAAGAAGATACGAAAAAGCCGTAGTGAAAGCCGTAGTGGAAGCCGTAGTGAAAGCCGTAGTGGAAGCCAAAGCCAAAGCCAAGGCCAAGGCCAAGGCCAAAGCCAGTTCAACACAGAAACCTATACACTTTGTAATACAGAGGTTTGGCAGCCAAACGGTCGCGGTACTCCTTCTTTTCGAGAAGGAGCAGATCTAGATCGGGATAACGTTTCCCCGTATCCAAGTCGATCTCTTTCAACGGCGTGACAACCCTTTTCAAGAAACTCTTGGAGAAAAGCCTGTACCCGATCCAGACAACGATCATAAGAGGTATGCTCAAACAGTTTTGGAAAAAAGTCTCCACGTCCGCTGACGAGCCTATCGGGAAGACCGAGATCCATATCTCCCCCGTGATGAGTAGAACAAAGATGAGCAGGCCAACTACCGACCCGAAAACGTCTAGAGCGGCCTTGTACGCCAGCTCCTCGGTGTTTCTGCCCTGCCGCCACAGCGCCAGCCTGAATCTGATGTGTGCTAAACAGATGCAGAGCCAGGTGAAGAAGGAGCTGATCGAACACAGAGAAAAGAGCCATGTGAAAACTGCGTCCTCGTTTGAGGACGCAACAACAAAACATAAAAGCCCAAAGACGCTCGAGATCACGATCCCGGCCAGCGGGCGGCCAGACTTGTCAATGTATGCGCAGATCGAGGGAAGCTGTCCCGAGACACCAAGCGACTGGATGACCCTCGAAGACGCATAGACACAGCTGTTGGCAACGCCTAGCACTGCAATGAGAATAACGACATTCATAAAGTTGGACACTCTGCTCCCAAACTCCCCAGTGTTGCTCAGGGCAATAACAAACGGCGACGCAGAGATGTCCTCGCTCGTGCTCCCGCCTAGCAGTCGCTCGTCCGACGAAGGGACAAGGCAGCTGATGACGACGATCGTCGTGATGTAGAACAGAGCGATTCTCCAAAACACTTGCTTCGTAGCGCGGGTTATGGAGGTCACTTTGGCGGACTCTGCAGCGCTGAGTACAACGAGCTCTGTCCCACCGAAACTGAACGAGGCGCTGACAAAAGTTGAGCAAATCGATTTGAATACAGGCTTCACAAAGGCGCCCGGATCGTGCCAGTAGCGCGCACCAATGTACCCCTGGGACCCAGGACCGCCTCCGCATATCAGAACAACGCCGATGATTATGAAAATAGTGATCGCAGCCACTTTGATGATGGAGAGCACAAACTCGGTCTCCCCGTAAGCGCGCACGCCAAACAGGTTCAGCGATACGATGAACACCCAAAATATCGCAACCCATGCCACAGGGTTCACATCAGACCAGTACCCTATAGTCATCGACAGCCCAATCAGCTCGCTCGGGAACGAAATGAGCCACGAAAGTGCGTAGTTCGTCGCAATGACAAACCCTAAAGAGGGATCGATGAACCGCGAAACGTGTGACGCGAACGAGCCAGACACTGGGTACGCTACAGACATCTCAGCAGCAGCTTCCACAACACAGAAAATAGCAAACCCAACAAGCCCAAACCCGATCAGCGTCGCACCAGGACCTTCGCTGATCGAGTAGCCAAGCCCAATGAATAGCCCAGAGCCCAACGTACCGCCTATAGCAATCATCTGCAAATGCCGGCGCTGCAAGCTACGACGTAATGGCTGGTTAGCCAGCTTGTAGTTTATCTGCTGCTCCTCATCGAGAGTGGCAAGATGGTCTTCATCGTACTCCGGTTCCTGTCTTCTGAATGAGTCCAGTACCCTTGCTAAACCGTGTCTTCTCCCAGACGCGAGTTCAACGTCGTCGTCGGCAGACGAGCTCAGCTCAATGGTGTTGTCAGATTTGAAAGCTCCTTTCCCGCCCATGCTGCTCCTGTGAATCAAAGTATCCAACTCCAAATCCAAATTAGAGACTCCTCTCAAGTGCTTGTGCAAAAACCCTCGCGAAGGATGCTTCTCTTGAGCTCAGCCGTTTTCACTCTCTTTCTTTCTTTTGAACGAGCCCGAGCAGCAGTATATACTTCACACCTGTCAGAGAGAGAGGAGAGGAAAAAGATGTATGTTTCGTGAAGCTGTCAAAAAATTTTCCTCATATGTATGTTGATGTTTGTATATGTGTGGCTTTAGGAGAAGAAAAAGGAAACTACGAAAAAAGTTGGAAACCAGTTTAGCCTTTAGCTTAAGCTCCACTGGGTCTAAATGAATTCAGCGGCACGCACAATTATTGTCGTGGGCCCTCCCCCTCCCCTCCCCTTTTTTTTTGTTTTTTGTTTTTTTGTTTTTTCCTTTGCCAATATCGTTGTCTTTCATGTTCTCCTGTCTCCGAGGTTCTCGTGATGACGTGCGCGAGGCCTACCGGTGGGTTATGTATGTAAAACGCCAAACATTGGATGAGGTAAACCGATAAGCATGAAAAAAAACATTGGTTAATGGGAAACTGCCAACTGCCAGAAACCCCAGATGCGTTTTAGACCATCGGTAGCTCCATGAGGATATACCTCGCAGGGAGAACTATGTATCCGTGAACTAGTACTAGTACTAGAAATATCCAAAAAACCTCTTGAACAAACCCGTATAAATCCCACAAGTAGAATGAAGCCCTCTTTTGACATTTTAACATTGGTGCAGTGTGACACAATGACATAATCTCTTACATAATACAAATTGCCTCTTAATTTTTTTTTTTTTATTTTTTTTTTATTTTTTTTTTATTTTTTTTTTTATTTGATCACTTTTCAATGACCTTTTTTTTTTTCTGAAATCAAAAACGGCAGTGTTATGTATGCAGTCAAAATCTCTATATATATATATATATATATATATATATATGAACAACGTTTACTAAAATTCTTGATTGTATTTGTAAAACTTTACAATATTTTATCCGCTTTGTATCGAGGTTGAAACATATATCAGTTGATACGTTATTACAATTACCCGTACACCACTATCCTACTACACTACACACAGTCTAAATGAAAGTTGCCGTTTGTGGAGCCGCTGGAGGGATCGGCCAGCCCTTATCATTGCTACTCAAACTATCTCCTTATGTCTCTGAGCTAGCACTATTTGATGTTGTCAATGCGCCAGGAGTAGGCACAGATTTGTCGCACATAGACACAGACTGCAACGTTGAGTGGTATTTGCCCGATAACGGTGGTATTGCTAAAGCCTTGAACAGTGCGCAGCTTGTGATCATCCCAGCTGGTGTTCCCAGAAAACCAGGGATGACAAGAGACGATTTGTTCACTATAAACGCTGGAATTGTGAGGGATTTGGCTGAAAACGTTGCTCAATTTGCACCAGAGGCGTTCATTTTGGTCATTTCCAACCCAGTCAACTCAACGGTTCCGATATTTGCTGAAATACTGAAAAAGCACGGTGTGTTCAACCCAAGAAAACTGTTTGGTGTCACGACGCTGGATCTGGTGAGAGCAAATACCTTCATATCACAGATCTCCAATGGCGCGCTGTCTTGCCAAAAACTGAGAATACCAGTCATCGGAGGCCACTCGGGCGAGAGCATAGTGCCGCTGTTCTCAATAGGCGCTCCAGAATTCTACCAAAGCTTGAACCAAGAACAGCGCGATGCCCTAATCCACAGAGTCCAGTACGGCGGAGACGAGGTGGTGCAAGCCAAAAAGGGCACTGGCTCTGCAACACTGTCGATGGCTTATTCAGGCTTCAAACTAGCAGAACTGATCATGAAGGCTTATAACGACGAGGATGTCGAACCAACGTCAAGTTTCGTATATCTCGATGGAAGCATCAAGGGCTCGAATGAAGCAAGGTCTTACCTCAAGGGAATTGGCGCTGATTTAGACTACCTATCGATCCCTGTGAAACTGGGTAAAGGAGGCATCGAGGAAGTCAATTCCGAGATACTGAACAACATCAGCGAGACCGAGAAGGAGCTGCTGACAATCGCAGTTGACCAATTATCGAGTAATATAAGTAAAGGCGTTGATTTCATCAAGCTCTAGAGTTGAACAGAAACCCAGTATTTATTTTTTAATGCGTTTATGAGATTGGATTTTATAAATCTTTTGTTAGAACTACAAGTTGTAGAATTCTTCTTTCTTTCTTTCTTTCTTTCTTTCTTTCTTTTTTGGAACGCTTCGTTAAATTAAACATAGACTTTTTTTTATACAAATGAACCCAAATGATATGAATCTTTTATTATTTAGAGACACGTTTAGATGTAACCAATTCTGTTAGCAATATCTAGAGCATCGTAATCACCAGTCAATCTAACGTAAGCTTTCTTAGTACCATTTGGTCTAATCAAAGTGTTGATCTTCAAGACTTCAACTTCGTACAATTCTTTGACAGCCTGCTTGATTTGGTGCTTGTTAGCTTTGATGTCAACTTGGAAGACTAAGGTGTTACCATCTTCAACTTTCTTCATAGCAGATTCTGAAGCAATTGGAGCAACAACAATTTTGTAGGCATCCAATCTCTTGTAATGTGGGACAGATTTGCTAGCGTACTTTGGAGATCTGGCTAACTTCAAAGTCTTTGGTAAACGGAAAGTAGCGGAAGTTCTAACTTTCAAAGCTTTTTTACCATTGGTACCTTTGACAACAGCCTTCTTGGCAGCAGTAGCTTTAGCTAATGATAAATGTTAATAGAGTTTCTTCGTTACCAACAGTGAGAACGAAATCTTGAGTAGGTCGTGACTTCAAACATAGTGGTCAAAGGAGCTATCCTCCAATCTTCTTCATCGCCCATATTTCCACGCTTCCCCCTCCCGCGTCTTAATACTCTGGTCACCTTCTCTATCGTTGCTCATTCATGACTTCGTTTTTAGCACCAGCTCTCAACACAAAAGAAATGAGCACTCCCGACAAACTGCCATATTATAATCAACCCCTACTGATTCGTACCACTGCAATTTACAACTCAAACTTACTTGATGGAGCCATCTTTGATTTATCTTCTAACTGTTCCTCTAGTTTTGGTAGTGTTGGTGAAAATCCCACTATGCTTTTTTTGTGTGATTTGAAATTTTTCCTTCGATTATGTAATCTCATAACAATTTATGATCAGGGAAACAAAACACACTGCATAATAGAGCAGTCACATCTAATTGAAATGAAAAAAAAAACACATTAATTAGACTGAGAGCAAGAGAGAAAGAGAGATGAAACCCGGACACCAACTCAGGTTAGGTTTGGGCTATGAAAATAACAAAAAATCACATGATATATACTACATACGATTGTAACCCTAAACCCTTTCTTTGCAGCGAGCGGTTACATCAAATCGTTACTCTATAGATAGATTGACATGACGGTATATACACAGGATAATGGCAGAACATGATCATAGACAACGTCTCATAGACGACGTCTCTTTGGTGATCTTGTACCACCAAACTTCAGCTTTGTATCATCGGTGAATCTAGTGATCTTGTCTCTTATTTTATCACCTTCTTTACCTCTTAGCGCATCGAAAAATGCGTCTCTTCCCTTCCCAAACTCTTTTAATACAATCTCAACTTTTTTGTTCAAATATCCTTTCTGTTCCATTAAGCTGAACATCTTAGCAACAACTTGGAAACCAGCTTCATATTCACCTCTTGCACTTTTGCGGAATCCAACATTTCCTCCAGATAACGAGAGTTTCACTATTTCGGGTAATTGATAGTAGTACAAGACCTTCTCGTTAAACGATAGCTGTGGGTTCATGCTCTGGAATCTCAGGTCTTCTGTAACGGCAGTTAGCGTAGCATGCGTGTTATTTCTCTTGAAATTCAAGTGTAGAATGTATTTATGAATGAGCTCCTGGTTACCGGAAGTTGGATTGACAACATTTTCCGGCGAGGAGTTCTCCGCCAGTCTTTTAGCCAGTTCTCTGTAGTCCATTGTTTTCTTTTCTGGCGATGAAGGAGCAATAGGCGCTTGCGCTGCAGCCTCTTGTTTCGATACCAACGAGGAAGCGAATCCTAGAAATAACCGTTACTCCAAAGTCCCCTCGAAAACATTGCTCTTGCAAAGTTTACTCCAAACTTACCTCTTATTGGAGCGTAAATGCCAGCTGGCCTCATGGCAGAAGCCCTCAGACATTTAAGTGTCTGTAGCATCCCGATCTTCATTCTCTGCTGCTCCTATAATGTCCAACCAACCTGTTGATGGTTTTTTTATAATTTTCGTCTCTAGGAAACAGATCTACTTTTACCCGGATTAAGACGGGTGCTGGGGAGAACACTCTGAGAAGCTAGTTGCACTTTATCCCTCTACCAATTGAGCCTGAAACCTGTCTGGATGCAAAGCGAAAAAGAGGGATGCGTTTGATAGTACATAGAGATATGTACATATTCGATACTTCAACGCTGCTCATTCACCGGTTGCAGTATCAAACTTGAAACAATAAATCAAAAAATCCTCGTGACAGCCACGTGACTGTATACCATTGTTTTTTTTTTTTTTGTATGGGAGTGTTCCATTCATGTGTTGGAAACACAATATCGAGACGCCATCCTCAGGTGTTTGAATCTCAATCCAAGACGGAGGCTGTGTTACCAGGGTTTACAAGGTAATCCACATAAGAGATAGAGGGTAATATCTTGACCTCCCTTATAGAATTACGCGCGGTTGTACGTTGTTGCATAAGCGCTGATTCATAGGTACAAAATCTGAGCAAGTCTTTACAGCCTCATAGATCCGGGAGAGATATAAAAGATCGGTGAACACGATCTCAAATCCATCAGCAAGACTCGTTAGAAACGTCACTGCCAATTGTGTGGACTCATAACAGCCAGTGATATTTGTGGTGTTTTTGAATACAGAATTTCTGAAATTTGTATTGCTTATCAACTATAACGGACACATACACACGCAAGCGTACACATATATCATAAACGGCAACTGTCCCATCCGAAAGAAATGTCAAGCACGGAGTTCATTGCAGATGATGCGACTAGCAACAAAACCAGCATTGTTAAGAAAATGCTGGTGAAAGAGTACAAGAAGATTGGAGAAGGTGCCTTCGGCACGGTGACTCAAGCAAAACTACTAGATGGCGAAACGTGGCTAGGCCCCTTCGCAATAAAAAAAGTCCCAGCTCATACAGAATATAAATCAAGAGAGTTGGAGTTACTAAGATTAACGAATCACCCCAATGTTATTACACTGGAGTACTTCTTCACTCATAAATCACCTACTGACGGCAAGATCTATCAGCATTTGGCGATGGAATGTTTACCAGAAACTTTACAGCTAGAAATTCGCCGTTATTTCTCAAACAAGCTAGAGTTGCCGCTCAAACACATCAAGTTATACACTTATCAAATAGCGAGAGCAATGCTTTATCTCCACGCATTGGGGATATGCCATAGAGATATAAAACCTTCAAACATATTGGTTGACCCGCAGACTGGGGTACTAAAAATTTGTGATTTCGGATCGGCGAAAAGACTAGAACCAAGACAACCATCAGTTTCTTACATTTGCTCAAGATATTATAGAGCTCCTGAGCTCATTGTTGGCTGCCAGTATTATACTACACAAATCGACATTTGGGGGCTCGGCTGCGTATTGGCTGAAATGATTATTGGAAAGGCTATATTTCAAGGCAATGATCCACTATTACAGTTGAGAGAAATTTCAAAATTGTTAGGACCGCCTGATAAAAGATTCATTTTCAATTCAAACCCAAAGTATGACGGACCATTGTTTTCAAAACCCTTGTTCAATGGAAAACCTTCAAGTAGATTTCAGAAGATTTTAGGAAGCTCAGGTGACGATGGTATTGATTTGCTTATGAGAGTATTGGTGTACGAGCCTGAGAAAAGACTGAGCCCAAGACGGATAATGGCTCATTCATTCTTCAATGATTTGAGAGTTGACAATCAGTTCGTACCTCGGGGATCCTCTATTCCAATTGCGCTGCCAAAGCTATTCAACTTTAGTAATTTTGAACTCGACGTTATTGGCGAGCTGAGAGATCAGATCATTGGCTCGTGGACATGAAATTAATGATGTTGAACAAAAAAAAATCAGCAGCAGCAACTCCAACCAAAAATAATAATAATAATAATATATACCTCTAGTGGTATAAGTTTTGATGAATCATGGTGTATGCAAGATAGAATTCTAATTATATAACTATCAACTTTTTTATACCTGTTTTTTTTCTTATTTTTTATCTTTATTTAACTATCTGTCTTTCTTGATTTATCTCATTCAACCATGGATTAGTTCGGATTCCTTTTTATTATGGTACAGTTTTTTTTATTTACATTGAGTTTATAATAGCTTTAGTTAATATTGCATTGATATGAGATTTCGTTAAAGGATCAGATCTGTATATTATAGATATACTTATAGAGCCAATGAATAGGAGTACTCGTCTTCTATATTCTGAGCAATCCACAATACCACACAACTCAACATAATCGAACCATTACCAACGACATTGGAGACACCCATACCTAAAGTAGGGAATGTATAATGCTTGACTAAGAACTTCAATGTCAAGACGACAATGGACCCTGCAACACCACCTGCTAAAAGAGAGAACCCTAAAAACAATATGATTCGTGCTTGCCAAGTCGTTGAAGAACTGCCATTGAACGAAGAGCCACCCAGTGCGTCAGTCAATAATCTAGATTTTTCTATTGAGTTAACAATCAGCATCCCTAAAGACGAGCAAATGATAGGTATCCAATCAACAAAAGTGACATGAACATCTGATGCATTCACAGTCTTGGAATAAATAACTGCATCAATGAAAGTCCACACTCCAATGGAATATAATCCTCCAGAAACATAAACACCTATTGTTCTTAATGCGGAGGAATTTGGCAACCCAAATGGCTGAAATCTGAAAAGTCTGTCTTGATTCTCCATACTGAATCTTGTCTTAGCTAAATTGAGGGGCTTTAACATATAACCTTCTAAAGAGAGGTTAGATAAGCCAGAGGGATACCAGTAGCGTTGGAGATTAACCGGTTGTCATCAAATACTTCTGATGGTTTCCTTTTTTTGATCATATCAAGGGAGAGGTCGGAATTTCCCATATTTTGCAGAGAAGAACAAAACGAATTCCGGGAAGACATAAAATGTATGCTATAAACAGTATAAACTAGAGCATGTTAAGCATTGTATAACTACAAGTAAAGCCTGCAGGTTCTTGTAATGTTTTTTCCTTTCTTTACTCTCTTTCAATCTGCTCATCAATTGTATCAATCAGTCTTCCATATCTGTTATCCTCTTTGAACCAAACAGGTAAATACTGTTCAATTTCAATTGCGCCATTGAACACCAATGTGCCAAACACAAGTAGAATGAACCCAATGAACTGAAGAAATACAAAATGTTCCCAACCTAGATATATGGATACCACCCAAACGAGGAGTGTCCTGCAAGTATCCATTGTACTTCTTGCAGTAGCCGTCAGCGTACTAGTCAAAGAAATTCCAAAGAAATTGAACAAACAGATTGATACCATGATTACAAAAGAGCTGTACACTATAGGACTGGAACTGAACAATTCTTTCCATGAGTTCTTCATGTCGAAGATTCCATTAGTATCTTTACCGATTGTTAAGTATAGTACAATCATTGCAAAAAAAGTGATGAATGCACCAAATATGCCTTCGAAGCCAACTAGTTCTAATGGCTCGATAGTAAGTTTCTTGACAAGATGCTCTTCAACAACAAATTGTGTAGCGGTGAAAACCTGCCCTAATGTTATCAGGCCGATACCTAAGATCACCTCTTTATTACTTTCCCTGACACCTGCGTCATTTGGACTGGAGTTCCCACTCAAGCCAACTATAGTTATACCAGCAACGACGGTGAGCAATGAGAGCCATTCTATTCTTGATATCGTATGTTTTAAAAACAAGATACTGAATATGGCGACAAATATTATCAGGGCTCCTCTCGTCATCTGATAGATTGACACTGGTGTATAAATAAGCCCCACCATCATAAGTGTTGTACCCAATATGTCGCAAATAGCAGGAATTGATAACAGGTACACTTTTGAGGACCGTAAATTAGAGATTCTTGTTGTTTGATCTATTAGCCTCTGCTCTACTATACTGGGTTTAGAGGTGTACTTCAAAATTGCAATAAACAAAAAGGCACCAGTCTCCCCAATGAACATCTGTAGAGTTTGTAGCACTGGTTGCTCGAACTTCCGGGATGGCGAGACATATTGGTTGTCCTGATATTTAGTGAATATGGAATTGAGGCAGCCCGTTATCACAAGTCCAGCTGCCAATAGGAGAATCTAGAAAAACAAAATGCATTAGATCGTTGGTGATCAAATATTAGGGTTGAGTAAGCTGGAGTAGCAACTTACTGTGCCTCTCATCTTCATGGATGGGCTGCTTTTCAGGGTGTGCTACGATTTTGAGGTAAAAAGTCAAGTTTTAACGGAAACTTATCGCATCAAGACGATAAGGGCAACAACAGCAAATACCACATTAGTGATGAGTACTTAAAAAGACCAGTTAGCTACAGTCAAAAAGAGAAAGAAGAGGCAGAGGCGTCCGCGCACCTTTCTTGAGCCCTACTCATAATAAGTAATCATTGCATTCTATCATTAAACTAAAAAATCTACCAAACAGCCAAGCTAGGCATCATTATAAATACACCTCATTAAATCGTCTTTTGGAACCCAGTTTAGTTTTGCAATCAAGCCCAACACAGGTCAGTGGAGCATAAATAAATGGATTCAAGATTGACTTTTCCGTCTTCTTGAATTTCTTATCAGTCTTCTTCTGCTTTATAATGTCCCTTATACCAGATATATTCTTTACACAACGACCACAGTAAGTATGACCACAAGTTGAGATGAACGTTCTCTTGGACAATACACGGTCGCCTTCTGTTATTAAGTTCAGTGCTTGAAATGGAGCCTGAACATCGTATTGCTCCTGTAGTTTTTCCAAAATCTTGTGATCAAAGTTACCTCTGAAGTCATCGGGTATACCCTCACCTAACGTTGTGCCGCATAATATGCATACATATTCCTCATTCTCATCTATTGTACTTGTGAATGGTGCTTTCAAATTTTTCAATCCTGCCTCCAAGCTCTCCTTAATTTGGTCTGTCGAGTGCAGATTCTTCGAGATTTTCTGATCTCTCTCGGTATTTTCCTGTTGCTCAATCATTTCCATAATATGATTATCAATATCGTCGTTATGGACGCGGCCACCCATTACATCTCCAGCCTCCTGGTTCATGAAATCCGCAAAGGCTGGCCATCCTCCGCGGAACAACCCATCAAAGACAAAAGGTAGCATATGTGAATGACGGGTTCGTGGTGGTGTTCGTCTTGGAAGCGCTTGCGCAGCAGCAGAAGCTGACTGCCAATGGCCGTTTCTATTCCTCTGGAGACGAAGCGCTCTGCGTCGTGTACGAGCCATTTGTACAGGTCTAATATTAACAGTTGGTGGCGTTCTAGCATTCTCAAAAGACCTCCTCTCTCGCTGTTCAGCTCTGCCAAGTGGAATCACTGCATTTGGAACGTGTAAGACCGCCGTCGTATCGTCTTCATAATCAGGGTCTGTATCAGAATCCACAGAATCCCCTGGATTATCAGGTATCCTTCTTTCATCTACTATGACAAGGTCATCGTCGTCATTATCGTGATGTGTGCTGTTGATCACTGTACGGGTATGGTTAGAACCTTGCACTGCAGGTTGGACCGCTATTGCACGACGACGAGGCGGGGCAGAGGCCTCAAACATAATCTGTACATCATCCTCCGGATCACTCACCACCTCTATCACCTCGTTACCATTCATCCTCTTCTTGCTTTCGATCGACTTTTTACTCCATTATTTGTAATGGCTTTTCTTGTTATCTTTTTCCGAAGCACTGTTTAGTGCGATTACGAAAAGCAAGTAACCCGGATCGTGGTAGGAGGACTGCTAAACATGAAACCCATCGAAAGGACTTTGAAAAGAATATGAGAACTCAGCGACGTTATGGCAAAGAGTTGATGAGAAATACTACCCTCTTGGTATACATAATTCACCAATTATATATTTTCAGGTGACAAAGAAATTACCGAAAGCAAGGATTATATAAAGAAGAAAGAAAAAGAAAGAGAAATATATAGATGCAACGCAATATATGTGAAGTTGATTGATGTTGTTGATGGAGGCAGGGTAGACCCAAGAATGGAATGGTGATGATTATGAAGGCTTTTGTTTTATTATACATTGAAATTTTGAACGGAGGGCGATGAGTTTATACTTTCCCCAAACAGCTGAACTCTTAAGTATATCATTATTGTCTGGAAGAAGCTTATAATCCACTTCTCATGTACTTACCAATAACAATACAATGGTCACGTTCATATGGTTCCAGAGTCAATTGTTCTAATGGCTTGATTTTTTCTTCTCTTAATTTCTGCACCTCTCTTGCGAAAACAGTTTCAGCATCGACAGTGGAATCAATACAGTTGGCCTTAATGGAAATGATAACACCACCTTGATCTTTCAAGAAAAGATGTGCGTTCAAAGCAATGATACGAGCCTGATCAGGTTGAGCGACATCTGCAAAGACAGCATCGACCATACCGATCAGCATTCTGTATTTCTGTGGATGTCTGGCATCTTCAATAATTGGAATGACATTTGGTCTCTTCTTAGCCATACCGATCAGTTCTCTACCTGGTCTGTGAGAGAATTCAACAGCATAGACTAACCCTTCTGGACCAACAACATCCGAGACATGAGAGACAGAGGTACCAGAAGCAGCACCCAAATATAAAACTTTTTTACCTGGGCCAATGAATAATTCATCTAACCCACCCATAATACCGGCAGCCAATTTAGATCTGAAAGGATTCCAGACACGGTATTCTATTTTTGTAGGTGGAACACCTTCTTCTTTTGATGGCTCTTCCACAGAAACTCTTTTCTCCCCGTAAACAGACTCACCTGGTGCAGTGTTTTTGGTAACCAATAAATCTTCTTTACCTCTGGCAATAAACACACCGGCATGACGATGTGGTTCAATAACAACTTTGGCACCACCTCTAGCACCACCTCTAGCACCACCACGGCCTCCTCTAGCACCTCCACGGCCACCACGAGCACCACCACGAGCACCACCTCTAGCACCACCACGGCCACCGCCAAAGCCTCCACGGGCACCTCCACGGCCACCACCAAAACCACCACGGGAGCCGCCACGGCCACCGCCAAAGCCTCCACGAGAGCCTCCTCTAGCGCCTCCACGGCCGCCTCTTCCACCTGGTGTAAAAGCCATTGTTCTCTATTTGGTTATATGTAATGTAAAGTTTTTCTTTCAATTTGCAAGAAAGGCACAAATGGAATGAGTTCTCTAGCACAGTAATGAAATTATAAATTCACAGTGGATCTCGTCTTAAATTTGGCAGGTATCTTATCAATAAATGCAAAAATTGATGAGTTTTATTAATCTAATTGAAAATATCAAGATGTCTCAAAATGATAGAAATACCAATTTGATAGTTAGATAATACAGCCAAGTTGAGCAATGGAAAAAAGCAATCTAAGAAAATTCTAAGTAGCACAACTAGTCAGTAATTCAGATCAGCGAATAGCTAGTTCAATCTTTATAAAAGTGGAGCCTTTTTCAATTATACTTCTGCTGATTTCTAAATTTACCTTCACAAAAAATTTTTTTTCTTTTCCTAGTGAAAAACTTACCAAAATTAAAGTTACCCGGAGGGCTCATCGATTATGTCATATATTAATAATAGCAAAATACCCTCGTAATTAAAATTGTAAAAGAAATACCGGAATTTACCTTATCAGAATGTTTTGGTTGATACAGCAGTTGTGTTGCTGTTGTTGCTATTGTTGATGCTGATGATGTTTTTGTTTTTTGTCTTTTTTTTTTTTTTTTTTTTTTGACTTATCAAAAAAGCGCACTTAACCGAGAAGAAGGAGCAGAAAGAGGAAGAGGAGTAAAGATATATAATAGCTAGATAACACTGACGAAGAAGGAAGTCATGATAATTGAAAACTTTCTTGTTGAACCGACATATGCAAAACATGTCGCTGAATGCTAAATATCTCAAACAGCTGAGTGAGCACCCACTGCTGACCAAGTCATTGACAGCAGCAGTGCTAGCGGTCTTGAACGAGACTATTGCCAGTGTCATAGCGAAGGATTTTAAAGTGACTCAGGTGCTGAATGTCAGAGTAAAACACCCGTTCTCGGCCAAGGTACTATTGCTTGCCCTTTACGGCTTTTTTGTCAACTCTCCAGTCACTCATTATGGGTTCAAGTATCTTAACAAGCTGTTCAAGCCGCCATTGACTCTGAAGAAAAGGATCTTTCAGATCCTCACTTCTCTGGCCACTATAACTCCATTGATGAGTGCATTTGTGGTGTCGTACGTGTCACTCATCAACTTGAATCCACCATTGCAGTCAGTTTCAAGAGTTGAGCTCGAGAGAGTGCATAGCGCCATAAGAAACGCGTTCAAGAGCTCTTATTTTGCCGTGGTGAAATCGTCGTGGATCACGAGTCCACTGACCCTCTTATTCGCACAACGATACATCGATCCTGAACTCTGGGCTGTTTTCAACAATGCTGTTTTCTTTATTTTGGGGACTGCACAGAATACCCTTCTGAAGCTGAGAGTAAAGCAAGAGCAGAAGAACCACAAGAAGCAGAGTGACGATCTTGAAGAGGACAAAGCAGAAACCCTCCCAAAAACAGATCTAGCGGGCGGTCCAGTAACAGGGGGATTGGACCCTTAGTGATACTGAGTGAATACCTTGCACAGTCTGATATGGGGTCTCTAGATAGCCTGTATAGCCTCTGTGACCCATCCTTATTAGCGTTTTCTTCGTAGTTCTGCCCTTGTAGTTCCTTTCGCCTTCACCTGCCCCCCGCCCCCCACCACCACCAGGGACAATCCTGCAAGCACGTGAGACTTTGCTGCCCGGCTCCCTACACGGTGTGCCTCTCGGAAGAGAACTACGGGATGAACTCCGGAAAGGGCTTCAGAGCTTCTTCTCCGGTTTCCTTCTTCGCGTTTCACGTTGGTGCTTTATTTTTGAAATTTGAGGCGCGTATCAAGAAATTGGCTTTTGGCTACAGGAAAAATTGAGACTTCAAACAACGACATCATCACCTTTTAAACCTTCCAGGAACAGCACAACAGCGCCGTTGATAGAGGCAGCTCTCACCAGAGAATAAATCTTTGGATCGGAAAGACCTGTCTGACTTTTTATTTGGATCGGGATCACACAAGTGCGGCTAGGATCAACTGGAATTTCAACCCACTCTCCATACACTCGAACAAGGATGTCTGACGAGAAGCTGACAGAACTACTCAAATCCTTTGAGAGCCGGCTGCTGAGTGACGAAATACTCACTGAAAAGAAACGAATACCTTCATGCACAAGCTCGACAGTTACTAGCGAAAAGGGGAGTGTCGTTTACACAAAGGCTGAAGAATCGAAAAAGTTCAATCACGATACTCTCAGAAAAATAGCAGACCAAGATGAATTTGAAGATAGCGACGATGAAACTGATCTTGATGGAATAATTCAACGAGGAACAACTGGTGATACGCAAGATGATTACCTCGATGATGATGATGACGACGACGATTTTAATGACTACATAATAGAACCACCGCTGCCTCCTCCTAAAGAGCTACATCCTGGTAAATTATATGCTCTCTATGATTTCAGCGGAAATGATCCATCGCATTGTGAACTACAACGTGATGACGCTACTATATTACTCAACGACCAAGACAGCTATTGGTGGTTAGTGAAAAAGGAATCGAATGGAAAAATTGGATTCGCGCCTGCTGAATGTTTGGAAACCTACCACGAAAGATTGGCCAGGTTAAACTGTTGGAAGAATGAAGAATTAGAGAAAACATCCAAAGCGACACAAGAGAAATTTGCACCGAAAACTTTAAGTTCCTCCAAAACGATTAAAACAGTTGAGTTTTCAAGTAAGATAATAAATCACAGTCCCTCTGAATTTACCGGTTACAGTTCAGACGTTGACGCAAATAATCATGAGGTGCGCAATAATTGTTCAGCTGAATTTGGAAAACCACCATTCGAAGAGGATTTAAACAGTGACTTGAATAGCGATACTTTCCCAGTCGATCCATTAACCATAACTAAAAGAAACAAGTCTAAGCAACGCCAATATAGTGGATCGGACTATGAGGAGGAAACCCCATTGATCGCACCATCAGCCTTTTTCCAGACTGCCAACAGCACCAATGGGTCCATAGGGACTTATTCCCCAAGTTCTTCAGAGTTTGAGTCACCGGGGGACACACCTCCATTAACCCAATCCCAAAAATATTTGAAGCAAGATCAAATACAAAGTATTGCTAAGAAAGGTAATATCCCACAATCAAAAGGGGTGACGGATATCGCCAACAGCATGAAGATGCTTGATGACATAATAAACGATGAATGGAATACGTCTATTGCCCTTGAGAGCGAACACGATGACACAATAACATATGACGACGATGCTGATGATAAACTGTCGTCTCCTATAGATCTACAAGGTGATAAAAAAAACATGTCTAATATAACAAATTCGACATTCACAAATTCAAATACGTCCTTGCATTTGACAGAATCAACTACGTCTTTCGAGAATGAAGACGAAAACGACTCTCTTACGTTAGATGAAATAAAAAAGCATGCTTCTGAACCAGCAAAACCATCGTCTATCCACATTCACCCTGAAATTGGAAAAATTTTCCAGCCGTCCTTGTCAAAGATAGATGAACTCTCGGAAAAACTAAGGCTACTCAACGAGAGATTGTGCTGACTAGGAATTGACAATGATTTTTGATCTAACCCATTGATCATTATCACGACTCACTAGCTAGACAGTACTGAATATCGAATGGGTTCAAGAATAACATTTGTGCTTATGAAATGGTTACAATAAATTGTTCAAGCACACTACAGTATCCATTTGAACGCCCCGTAAGGAAAAGCATGGCATTCGAATACATCCACACTTGATCGCAACAGTCTTTCCAGATTATGAAGTTGCATACTAGATATTAACTGCTTTAATTCTGGTTCACGAATGTCATCAGCCCAGGACAGTCAAGCCGTCTCAAGTTTCCACAAGCTCCAAGTTGTTATCATATCGCTGCATGAATACACGATTGTCTAACATCCCATCCTTTTCTGTAGCTAAAGAAAAGCACGCAGGGCCGAAAAGGCGTAGTATAATGGTCTCAAAGACTTCCGGTCAATATGTCATATGACTCGATTGAGCAGCTTCGCAGAAAATGGTCAGCTATCTCAGGCATATAATATATACTCTTGAAGCAGCATTTCCAATCTCATCGGTAGAAGACACATTTTCAAATTTTTTTTTTTTTAACTTTTTTTTTGTGATTGTGATTGTTAAATTTACAGTTGAAGAAAGCTAGTCGACTTTGCTCGTAATTTAGATACTAAGGAGAATTCTTTTGGCTCCAATCCTCATATCATTGGAATTTTCATACTTAAATTTGGAAGAACTGTGAAATAACATGTCCTGGGAGCCGGACACGACGCTTGTGGAGCAGTTGAAGCATATTCTGGCTGGCACACTCTCTGCAGATGCGCAAACAAGAGGCGAAGCTACGAGTGCGCTAGAGCATGCGAGTACCGAGCCTTACTTCTGTAACTATCTCCTATACATCTTGATTGCCGATGTATCTACTCCAACTCAAGTCAAAGCGTCAGCAGGTGTTGCTTTAAAGAACAATCTAATGCTGAACTTCAGTGCTAAGGATAATGAATATCTATTAAATAATGTGCTGAAAGGCTTATTGGATGATGATCGACTAGTTCGAAACATCACTGGTAATGTGATCACTACCATTTTTTCGAAACTAGGAGTCAGACATTGGCCTTCTGCCTTACCCCAACTATTGGAATTAACTGAGGCTGGTAATATCAACAACCAAGAAGGTGCGACAAGTGCACTAAGTAAGATCTGTGAAGATTCAGCCGATAAATTGGATATTGAATATAATGGACAAAGACCCTTGGATTTTATGGTGCCAAAGTTCATTGTGCTTACTACGGCACAGTCTCCAAATATTAAATCAGATGCATTGAATTCATTAAATCAGATAATTCAACTAAGAACACAAAGCTTCCTCGTTTACATTGATGACTTCTTGAACAGATTATTCCAGTTAGCAAATGATGAGAACCCTGAAGTCCGCCGCAATGTTTGCAAAGCATTTTCCTGTATATTAGAAACTAGACCTGACAAGATTGCCCCACATCTAGATGGCGTCATTAACTATTCATTGCATACAATGACATCAAACGAACCAAAAGTTGCCTTGGAAGCTTGTGAATTTCTTTTAAGTCTGGCGACTTCTGATATTCCTGATAATCTTATACAGCCATATTTACCAAGCATTCTACCTATTCTATTGAAGAGTATGGTCTATTCAGAAATGGATATAATGATGCTGGATGATGCTGATGATGCTGACGAGGACGACAAGGATGAAGACATCAAACCAACTGCTGCGAAGTCAAAACTACATGGGTTTTCTGAAGCCGAAGAAGATGAAGATGATGATTCAGGTTTCGAATGGAATTTGAGAAAGTGCTCTGCAGCTACTTTAGATGTCCTATCATCGGTCCTTCCTCAGGATGTATTACAAATTACTTTACCTCTATTGAAGGAAAATTTAACATCAAGCGAATGGCCAGTAAGAGAAGCCTCCATTCTGGCATTTGGTGCTGTAGCTGAAGGTGGCATTGAATTGGCTGCTGGACAACTTCCCGCATTGGTCCCATTTTTGGTCGAATGTCTCAAAGATCAATCACCACATGTGAGACAGATCACTTGCTGGACGCTTAGTCGATATTCTTCATGGATATGTTCAGAAGCCCATGGAGGAGGTTCATATTCAAATTACTTCGAAGCTACCTTCAAATCAGTCATAGATTGTGCATTGGATAAGAAAAAAGTTGTTCAAGAAAGCGCATCAAGCGCGATTGCACAATTTATAGAGACTGCAGACTCAGAATTAATACAGCCTTTTGCTGCAGTTTTGTTGGATACGTTTAGTAGGTGTTTTCAAGTTTATAAGAGAAAGAATCTCATCATTCTATACGATGCTATTCAAACTTTTATTGAAAAAATTGAATTAGATGATGCTTCAATCAATGTTCTATTGCCTCCGTTGATTCACAAGTGGGGCATTTTGACCGACGATGATAAAGAACTATGGCCTTTATTAGAATGTATGTCATCAGTTGCTGTTTCCCTAGGAGAGCGCTTTGCACCATACGCGGTAGAAGTATACCAAAGAGCCACCAGGATATTGAGCAGATGTATTGAATTAGATAATCAAGTAATTGTTGATCCATCTATTCAGTTGCCGGAAAAGGATTTCATGATTACATCGATTGATCTGATTGATGGATTAGTTCAAGGATTGGGCACACATAGCGGAGATTTATTACAGGATGATGTTATGAGATTGTTACTTCAAACTTTCAACGATACGTCAGATGACGTTCGTCAATCAGCATTTGCATTATTAGGTGATTTAGCAATTTTCGTTCCTGAGAAGTTGACCCCAGTTTTGGATGATATTATCATGTCAATTGGAAAAGAGATTGTTTCAAGAGATCAGAACACTGCGCCTGTCTGTAGCAATGCAACATGGGCATTGGGGGAGATCTCATTGAGACATGACTTGAAAAAGTATTTGGATGGCTTAGTTGGTGTATTAATTGATTTGATGAATTCCCAAAATCCATCCATAGTTTTAGAGAACTGTGCTATTACTATTGGAAGAATAGGTAAATCTGCACCAGAATTTTTCTGTATGCATTTATCTGAATTTTCACTCAAGTTTTCTACATACGTGATGTATTTGGAGGAAAACAGCGAAAAAACAAGCGCACTCGAAGGAATGTGTGAAATAATACTGCTCAATCCTCAAGGAATCCCCCTCGAGTCACTACGGGCTTTTCTAGAATGCGTGGCATTATCTACTCCTTCTAGCAGCTTGATGATTGCAGTAAAAAAAGTCGTAGACGTTTATAAAGTGCTATTAGGACCTCAAATTTTTGACCTTTTCAAGCAACTGAGTAACGCTAACGAACTGAAATTGAAATACAAGATATGATCAGTGCTTCGATAAATGAACAACATGAAACAGTACAGTATATATAGTTTGCAGTAAACCTATAATTATATCGCTTACAGATAGAACCAATACACAGTTTCAAAACAAAAAAGTTGTCTGTCGGAATCTAACGGGTCTTTCAGAATCTCGGAGAAAGCCGACGGCTCGGCTTCCAATCAGTAGGCTGAAGATCTGGCTGTAAGGTATAGATAAAAAAATACAGAAAAAGGCCTTATTTCTTTAGCTGATGCCATGTACTGTAAAACAAGGAGGAACTGCTTAGGCTACTGTTACTGCTGTAATCACTAGCCTCGCTGCTTTATTGGTAGTATCGCTGCATGGTCGGGCTTTAAGCTGATAGATTTATTGTACATTTATATATCCACGTACGACCCTCAGCTACTAACAGATAGGCATCTCCAGAGAACCTCACACGATGTCTAGAGCTATTGCATCTTCAAACACTATTTTGAATGATTCAACTGTTGCAGCAACACTCATTTTCTCTACAGAGTCTGGGAAGATTCTCGCTGTGGTTCCCGGTGTTCTCAGTAAGGATGACCCGCTACTGAAGCTGTACGATGTCCAGCAACAAGACTTCAGAGACGTGTCTCCTTTTTATGTCATGCCAGGACTTGTCGACTCTCATGTCCATCTCAATGAACCAGGAAGAACAGAGTGGGAAGGTTTTGAGACGGGAACAAAAGCTGCTGCTGCTGGTGGAGTCACTACTGTGATCGACATGCCATTAAACGCTATTCCGCCAACAACAACTCTCAAAAACTTCAACATAAAGCTAGAAGCGGCTAAGGGACAGCTTTGGGTTGATACAGGATTTTGGGGTGGGCTTGTTCCAACTAATCTCAACGATTTGATTCCTTTAATCAATGCTGGAGTCCGCGGGTTCAAAGGGTTTTTGATAGATTCAGGTGTTGATGAATTCCCAGCTATTGATGCTCTATATATTGATAAGGTACTCAAAATGGTTTCAGGGTATGACACACTTATTATGTTCCATGCAGAAATGCAGCCTTCAAACCATGAGCATGGAGGTCCTCGTCTGATAGATAGCATACCCGATGATGTTGACGAGATCGAAGAACTCGAGTTAGGGCTAAGCTTACAACCTTCCAGAAGCATCAAAGCTATACTATCAAACCAGTACATGAAAAATCATCATAGCAGCGAAGATGATTACATTTCTCAAAACCTAACGTCGAACCAGATAGAAGCTTTGGCCCAATCACCGCTATTAGCGCCAGTAGAACCAAGAAGCGGTGTTCCATCCAGCATAGTTCATCATGATTGCAATCCCCAATCTCCATTGCTAGAAGCTCAAGAATCTAATGATCAATTGGAAAATATTGATCCAACGCAATATTCGTCTTACTTAGCTTCAAGACCAGACTCATTTGAGGTTGAAGCTATAAAGACAATAATTGCTTGTGCTGAGAAGCACCCAACAGTGCCATTGCATATCGTTCATTTGGCCACACAAGAGGCTATTCCAATATTACTTGAGGCGCAAAAGCAAGGACTGAAGATCTCAGCAGAAACTTGCTTCCATTATCTATCGCTATATGCAGAAAAGATCCCAGACTGCTCAACTTTTTTCAAGTGCTGTCCTCCAATCAGAACAAATGATAATAGACTCAAGCTCTGGGATGCCTTAAGGAACGACATTATTACTACTGTTGTTTCTGATCACTCACCTTGTACACCTGAATTGAAAAATTTGGCAAAAGGAGATTTCTTCTCTGCTTGGGGTGGCATTTCTTCTGTTGGATTGGGATTGCCAGTGCTATATTCTGAAGGATTAAAGCTCTCCCCGCCTGTAACTTTAGTAGACATAGTGAAATGGACTAGTAAGAATACTGCAAAACAGACTGGACTAAGTCACGTTAAAGGGGATTTGAAAGTTGGCTACGATGCAGATATTGTTATATTTGACCCTTTCACCACTCAAACCATTGAGAACGCAAAGACACATTTTAAGAACAAACTAACGGCTTACAACGGATTCATTTTGCAAGGAAGAGTGATGGAGACTATTCTTAGAGGTAATTCTGTGTTTGCAATCAACAAGGGTCATTCTCTAATTCCAATGGGTAAGACCATTCTAGGCACTAGAAACTCGCACTGATTACAGACATTTGCATAGCTATATATATATCATATTCATTCAACCAAAGAATGATCATGCTATTCTTTAAACCAACTGCTTTCTCGACGTTTTGAAAAATAACTGGATAGCAGAAACTTGTAGACCGGCCATTCCAACAATCAATAAAACCTCATAAACAGAAAAGTGCAAGATTCTTGACTCGGTGGATCTGACGGTTGACTGGTTTCTATTATTTCTTGTTTTATAATACTGTAGAGACTTTATTAATCCATTTAATTTTTGGTCAATAGCTTCCACGCTGGTGCTGATCCCGTCTAACGAAAGGTGACTCTCACCGGTTTTAGGTAGTGTCGCTTTAAAATCGTTCTCAAGATTGATTTCGAAATCAACAACCTTCTCTGCAAATGTTGACATACCATTGGAGAAACAGAACTCATATTCGCCCGGTGATTCAGCATTGAATACCCAATCGCCCTGTCGTTGCTTATTCTCAGTAAGTATGATTTTCCCATCAGGCCCTTTTATGGTATAGTCAACGTCAAATGAGCCTCCGCTCTGCACAGCAAAGTAATAGCCAACCTTTGTCTTTGGCTTCTCTGTGAAAATATAGTAGCATGATTTCTCTTGCGCACCCAAGATAAACGTCAACGCAGAACATCTCACAACCGCCAAGTAGGCACACAACAGAACTAGCGTTTTCAGCATTCTCGTCTCCCTTCCGGTTAATTCTTTGATTCGAAGCCTGCGCGCTCTTACAATTTCTTCAGACTTTCAAGCAACACATCTCATACAGCCTCTCTTTATCTATACACAAATAGAATACCGGATATTACTTTTCTGGTAAGGTCCGAAGATAGTTATGTATATCTCGGAATTGCCCATACTTCTCACATACATTTTGCCCGGAAATGACGCGTCTACTGTTTTTTGAAATGTAAACAGTTTCAAGAAAGAGCTTTAGCAAAAGCGGAAAAAGAGAAATACTGAAAGGTAGAGAAACTAGAGCGAGCGCTTAAGGAGAGAAGAGAAGAAGGGAAAGAAGAAATATGTCTGAGTCCAGGGATGGTATTGCTTCTGGGAACTCTGAATACTTCACACCTGCGCTTAATGAGGTGGCGGCGCAGAGGAAATTGAAGTGGAGGAATATAGAACAGAGCCCTTCAAAAGTGCTTCGCGGTATCAAGAGCCAGTCAGTGGAGTATATCAAGCAGCCACTGAACGACCCATTTGTTGATGAGAGCAAATCTGCGGACACAAAAGAGCTCAGAATCAGCTCACCCTTTACCAAACTCATTAAGAAATCATCTACCGAGCATAAAGTACAACAGCATCATCATCACAAAGCGTCACGCGCTAAACCTGTAATAGAGGAACCAGCATCCTTAGACGATAGTAATGTCTCATTGGAAATTTTAGAGGAGATTGCAAAAGTCCAGGATACATTTCAAGGTCTTGAGAAAAAATATAGACTTATAGACAAAATCGGTGAAGGGACATTTTCCACCGTCTATAAGGCAGAAGACATATCTGGAAGAGCGAGATATCTGATGGGTGATTCCATTTGGAGTTCTCCTGAGATTAAAAAACGGAAAATTATGAGAAAGAAGAAAAAAACTTTTGTCGCATTGAAAAGAATTTATGTCACTTCATCACCTCAGAGAATTTTCAACGAATTGAATCTATTGTATATGCTATCAGGTTCATCGAGAATTGCTCCACTATTGGAAGCATTGAGATACCAGGACCAAATCATTGCTGTTCTACCATACTACCCGCATGCTGACTTTAGAGAGTTTTTCAGAGATTTGCCTATTGATGGAATAAGGGTTTATATGTTTGAGTTATTTGAAGCCTTAAACTATGTCCATGAAAAGAAAATCATTCACAGAGACATAAAGCCAACAAATTTCTTATATGATCCTTGGAAAAAAAAGGGGGTCTTGGTTGATTTTGGGTTAGCTGAACAAGAAAATTTGAATATAGCACCATTAGATTCAAAAGCTACAAACTACTGCCCTTGCTACTCGGAAAGCAGATCTTCGGTTCACGAAGAGAGCATTAAAGGATATCCTAAAGACGATACGAGACCAGGTAGAAGGGCAAACAGGGCTGGGACAAGAGGGTTCAGAGCTCCTGAAGTGTTACTGAAGTGTCCACATCAGACGACAAAAATCGATATATGGTCTGCTGGAGTAATATTGCTAACATTATTGTCTAGAAGATTTCCATTTTTCAACTCACCAGATGATGTTGATGCTTTGGTAGAACTAACGACGATCTTTGGACTTAAAGAAATGCAAGAATGTGCTGCGCTACATGGTCTTGGGTTAGATTCGAGCTTGAACACTTTGGGTAAGAGGCTGCCGTTATCACAGCTTATAAATTGGGCTATAAACACCGAAGACAAGGCTTCGACTTTACCAGATGATAGTGTTGCTTATGATACTTGGAGCTGCTTCAATGATGACGGCGATATAATAATAGAAGAAAATGATAGCTCCAAGCTCAAGTATTACAAAAAAGCACACAGAGAGGCATTTGAGGTGATGGAGAGTTGTTTTAAACTCAACCATCACAAAAGAAGCTCTGCTGACAAGATCTTGAAACTTCCTTTCTTTGCATCACTAAGAAACAGGCATATGGATGAGGGTGGTGGTGATGATGGTAACGATGATGATGATGTGTGTCTAGTCAAACATGTCATAGATGTTTCTCAATAGCTGCTACTTACTCACGATCTAGAATCTAATGCATAATTGTACTTTCGAGGTCCATATTTGCTTGTAATAATTAGAGATTTTAGAGTTTCCGAAGACTGCGTTTGCTGCATATTATCTCCGAAATCTTCAAATCTCAATAATCAAAATGTCTTAATTGAAATTCAAGTTACACAAAAACTCCAAACTAATTGAATGCTCATTGAATTCAATTTTGTGTTTCAAGATGTTTGGAGAAATATGCATTAACTCTAGTAGCTTGAGAGGAAAGCTCATAGTTGGAGTGCTGATTGATGTTGATGAAGAATGTCTGGATATTCAGGGTCAACCTCATCAACGTCTACAAGTAAGAATGATAGCACCAGTGAAGAATTGGAGTCTTTAAAGAGAACCAATAGCGTACAAGGGCTTCACAGTAATGCATCAAGGGGGTCAAGCAGAGGGTTTTTTAGATTTGGTAGGAAATCTTACAGCACTAATTCGTCCCCAATTAAAGGTCTTACTGAGACAAAAACCTATGAAAAGGAGGATCAAACTATGAGAGATGCTGTTCCTTGTAGCTATGATGACATAACTACTTTAAATTATGATCCGTTTTATGAGGAAAATTGTCTCCATGCTGCTGGAGAGCCCGAAACTCCCTCTGCTGATAGTACGGAAGATTTCGAAAATTCTGCGAAGAAGTCCGTGAGATTCATTAACTGGGACCAAGAGGCTGAAGAACTGCTTGCAAGAAAAGAGCTTAAAAAACGGAAGAGGGGTAAGTTCAGACTTCCTTCGAAGTTCAATTTGTCAATACAGCATTCCTTATCTAGTGGCCAACGACATTCCTCAAGTGAATACAGTGAAACACCAGATACGACTGGTGCTATGCCAGATGACAACAGTGGCGCGTATTCTATTACACATCTGCAGAGTGTCTACAAGCTTCTCCCCAATGAATTTGAGGATTTGCTGCATCAGCAAGAAGCACCAGAGAGTTGCAATCCTGATACTGATGATTCCTCTAAGAGCGAACACTCCGCGCAGCAAATGTCTTCAAAAGTATACGAGCCACTCTCTTCCAACTCTACCAATGAACAAAGTGTCTTTTCAAAGAATGATTCTCCAACAGAACCTTCCTCAACGGTTGACGACAGCACAATCCGTGCTTCGAAAGTATTTGTCGAAGGGGAGGCTACAATTAGACCGCTAAGGAAAATCTGCAATGCATCAGAATCAGAATCGAGAAAATTTGAAACAGCAGCTTCCTTGGCTAAAAGATTCAAGAATTTATCTTTACAGGGATCGGGAATTGATTGCGATGGTGATGTCGATCTTAGTGAAGATACTTCCACAATAACTAATACAAGAAACTCAAAAAGTAGGCCTTTTTCCTTAAAACTCTTTGAAGATACTAAAAGTGGAAGCACTGTTAATGATAGCAATGAGCCGTCATTGGATAATATGGATATCTTGGATATAGAACACCCCCAGATCCCCACTGTTGAGGAGATGCTGAAAGTTGATAAGACTGTCGAACACATAACGACGACTCCATTGTTCAAAAGCGTTAATGAAGTTGATTTTAATTCCAGTGGAGCTATAGAAGAATCCAATAGGGACCTATCGAAAAAAATCACATCTATTGTCAAAATACTATCTCACCTTTCAGGAGATAGTACTTCTGTAACTCCTCAATCATATGATGAATGTGATGATTTGAATAATGCTGTAAGTGTTTTGGAAAAATTTGCAACGAAATCAGATGAACGTGTGAATTCTATGAAAATAGATAATATCAAATACCAAAAGCAACTTAAGGATTCAGAACTGGCATTAGCTAATAAAGAGAAAAATTATAACAGCATGAGAAAAAGGCTTAACGCTGTTGTTAGCGAAATGGAAAGCTTGAAACTCGAATGTTCCAGATATGAAAGCAGATTGAATAGCCAGCTGAACTCCATTCATTTCGAACAACAGACAAATCGAGAATATGAGAGAGAATTTCTCGAACAAAAGAAGCAAATCTTGAAACATCAGAAAGCCTTGGATGAGAAGGAAGCTTTTGTGGATACCATATCAAGGCTTGTGGCAAGGCATAGCCCCGAAGAATGTACAGAAAATCCTTCTATGGATCAACTTGTTGAATCACTAAAAAAACTATTATCTGAAGGAATATCACTCAAAGATAATCTCCAGGATGAAAGAAATGCTAAAAGTCAACTATTGTCTAGTTTTGAGGATTTATCTGGTCAACTCGAACGAGCAAAGAGAGAACATGACCTTTCAGTTGATTTCTCAAACATTTTGAAACAGGAGAACGAAAAATTGACTTCGTTGATGATCCAGAAAGATCACAATGCAGATGATTTATCACTGAAGATTGAAAGTTTACAAAACTCGTCAATTTCCCTTAGATCTGAAAACTCAGATATCAAAAAGCAATTAGAAAATGAGAGGTTTAGAGGGAGAGAACTACTGGAACAATTAGATCAGGTCTCTAAAGAAAAAGTACAGGCACATTTGAAAAATGGAGAACTGGATAAAATTTTGAGTGAACAGCTATTACTTATTCAAGAAGCTCATAAAGAAATTGAGGAACAGTCTCATGAGCTCTCCAATAGTCAAGAACAATTGCATAAATCAAACCAGCAGTACCAGCAGCTACTCCATCAACATCGATCATTGAAAACAACACTTGCATCTACTCAAAATGAGCTTGAGCATGCTAATGATCAAAATGAGCAACTAGAAAAGGATCTAAAAGAAGTTGAGAAGCAAAAAAGTAGAGCTATTAAATGCAAAAACGAGGAAATTAACATGCTCAAAGCAAAAGTGTCAGACCTCGAACAATTGAAAAATGATTTATCAATTGAGATCTCTGATACGAGGGCAAAGTTGAGTGAGAAGTTTACTGAATGCTCTACACTTGAGAAGAAAGCTGATATGTTTGCCAAGACATCTCATGATAAGAATGACAACAATAAACTCCTAAGGACTGAGATTCTCAGAAACAAAATGTTCGTTCAAGATCTGAAACGTGCTTTGATGTGTCTTTCTGTTAGCGCTTTGAGTGATTTCGAAGGAATACTTGATAATGAATCTATTTCAGTGATAAAGAAAGATTTGGATCGAAATCTTAAAGGTGAAAAATTTGATACTGAAGAAAGCCAATTAGAAAGATTCAATGATATAACAGCATTTATTGAGGAGGCAATAAAATTGGTTGTTAAAGAGTATTGGGCTTTAACTAACAGACTCAATGAATTACAAAAAAGAAGTATATCAGATGGATCTTTAACAGTATTGCAGAGGATCTTGGATGTTCAAACGGAAAAGTTGAAAAAGTCTCAAGAAAAAGTTCAATATTATGAGGGTTTGTTAAAGAAGATTGGTAGAACCAATGGCAAATCTACCATCAGTTTGAAACCATCGGCACTTTCCTGCAAAAACTCGGAGAAACCAGATAGTTCTGAAGAACCTGCAGATTTCAATACGGTAAGAAGTAGAAGAAAATAATTCTAAATGTTACAAGATTTGCGTCAACTATCGATATTGTAAGTCTGTCATATTTGTTGTTCCTGGTAGAGTAGCAAATCCAAGTAGCTCGAGGTTGATTATTAAACATCTCTCTGAGCAAAACTTTCGATCATACCAATCTCAGACTCTGTATATTCCCGGAGAACCACTTTATCATTGATAATTTCAGTGTTAGCTTGAATAAACTGTTTTCTAGGTAATCTTGCTTTTAAAACTGCAGGTCTAAATTTAGCCAAATCAGTTACACTTGATCTATCTATGAAATATCTAGAACCGTTCTCAGAGTCACCAGAAGCCTTATAAATATGTAAATGTTTAAGGTAATCTTTGATAGCTTCATGGCCTATAGTTGATATTTTTGATTTATCTAACTCAACAACCAAGTCGCTATAATCTTCTTTGGTGTACTTCAACTCAACTAAACCAGAATTCAGAAGTGTTTTCAAAATCGAGTATCTAGCTTGCATGTGAGGTTGGCCCCACTTTTCAGTGTCGGGATCCCAGTACTCTAAGGCCAACAATCCAGCTCTCGACATTTGTAAGTATCCAGTAAAGATGATGCCATCCTGATCTTCTTTTGTTTTGAACCCAAAAATTTCTAATAGTTGAGGATTTGAAATTAAATATAATGCAATCACTTCGGCTCTACATTCTTCATAAGCACCAGCCAAGGATCCAAATTTTGAGCCCCAGTATTCACCCTTTTTATAAAATGTCTTAATTGGTCTGTTATCAAGTCCTAAAGGAGGGTTTTCGTGATCAAAATTGAAAGAACCATCTTGTAATTGACTTAACAATTTTCCTGATCCATGGCCTAATAGTTCATGGATACCCACTTGGACTTCAAATGAATCATTACGATATTTTTGAAAAATGTCATGGTTCTTCGAAGAAATAAAGGTTATTGGCTCATTGCTTGATTTTGAGTTCAAAATGTTGCCGAGTGAAACATTTTTGAAGCCAACATTGAGTCTGATATCATCATAATTTGGAATGTTTATTCCAGCGGGAATACCACTCCCTGCAAAAGTTAAAACTTCTAGAGATGTAAAATCTGGCGCTTGAAATTTATCCTTTTCAAACTCTGATGACCAAGGTAAAAGTTTAATGAACGTTTCCGCACTGTCGACTAGTTGCTGGAATTTTTTAGTACGCTCTTTGTTTTGGATTGAGACCAAACCTTCCCACTCGCCTACAACACCACTTGGCTCTCTGTAAGTCTCAATAAAACCAAGATTTGTTTCAATTACTGGTGATTTGTCCTTGACCCAATACTTCTGAGATTCTTTATGTGAATCGATGGAACCTGTTCTGAATGACTCGATATATGCATCAATCATTTGAACCTGGGTCTCGTTAGCAGCATAAGACTTGCTCTTTTCCAAATTCTCAATGATTTTTCTAAATTCGCGTTTATGATCACCAAACTCTAAAGTGACCCTGATTCCATCCTGCTCGACTCTAGAGGGATAGTTGGTTTCGTTCTTCTCTAGTTCAGATGCAATCAAAACTGTAAAGTCTTTTGGTGAGGTCTTTTTGATGCGAACATTCTCGAAATAGATTCTGTGGTCACCCAGGATTTTCTTCAAGCTATCCATATCTGACTTGCTAACATCACCAAAATAGTAGGAGGAAGTGTGACCTTCACTTGGATAACCCAAAAGCGCCGTTTTAGAATCAACAGAGTATAGTTGTTTTGAAACTGCATCGAAAAGACTTGATTCAGTATTTGAAACCTTTACAATTTTGCCGAAATCAGTGATTGATATTGAAGGAATGAATTTTGAATCACCGAAAGACTTGTAATTACCCAAGTTACTCAAGAACTGAGAGGCATATTCTAAGTAGCCTCTCACAGTTTCCGCACCCAACTGGGGCTCCAATGACTTATAATCGCCACCTAAGTTCTTATGAATCTGCAAAATTAGATCAAAGATGGGTTCTGATTCATGGGACACCTGTCTAAGCACAATTCGGGTACCACTATGGCTCGCTTTGGAAAAGTAATGAGCGTATTTCTGCTCTTGGTCTGTGAGCTGGTCGAAAAAGGCCTTGGCTGAAAGAGACACAATAGGCGCCTTCTTGTCTGCATTGAAGCTAGATGTAGAAGACATTGAGGAGATAAATCTTCGGAAGTTACTTTGATGGAGTCCAAATATCAAATTTTTGTTCCAGATACTGTTCCAGATAATGTTCATCTATCAGCACCGGATACTAATATTGACAGTAACGGTTCTTATATAACTGTTGGTGGGCAGTAGAAGGTTCTCATCCCAAAACAGAAATATCATTACATGACCGGGATAAATGACAGAGAGAATCTTCTTTGTCTTTTCTTTAATAAGAGAAGGAAAGGATGGTAAGCCCTATCAATTGAGACTAGAAAGCTTCCAATCACTTCAAGCTGACTATCAAAGTATGGCTAAAACGCTGATATCAAAAATTCGCACAGTTGTCCTTAAATTCAAACTGCTTTGGGCCATGTTTTTGACACTATCTAACGCTCTTTGACATTCATATTTTGCTAGGACCACACACCTTGCTATCCAAAAAAGCAATTATGATTTTACTCCCTTACACAAAACAAGGGTGGGCTACAAAGAATTATCAAGAGACCAATCACTTATCATTGTGAGCATCTTGTGTGCCTGTTTACTCATTCCTACTCCCATTATTCTTGACGTTTTAGAGATCGTCGACTAGTTTTCAAAATGGTCTCGTTCAAATTTCTCGTTGTGGCAATTTCCATAGCCAATTCTCTGAATGCACTCTCCTTATTCTCAAATAACGAGCAGAAACCGATAGCAAAACTAATTCCTGGCGAAGAGCCTGTTCCTGGTGATTCTCCCATTTCAATATGTGATACCACGGAGAAGCAGATACTCGATTTAAAATCTGTCACGATAACCCCAAATCCGCCTGAACGTGGGGCCAATTTGACTATTCACGCTGTTGGTGTGTTGAGTAAAGACGTTACAGAGGGCGCTTATGTCGATGTCGATGTGAGATATGGATATATCAAATTGATATCACAGACTTTTGATTTGTGTGAAGAAATTGGCGAGGTTGATCTAGAATGCCCCTTGAAGAAAGGCAGCTATGACTTGACAAAAAGTTTCGAAATCCCAGGTGAGGTTCCGCCAGGCAAATACATTGTCTATGCCAGAGCGTTTACCAAAGACGATGAATATATAACTTGTATCACGGGAAGCGTGGTGTTCAACGTTGAGTCCTGGAAGATTATAAGCTAGTTATCATCAGGGGTTCTTTACTATTTAGAAGAATTTACAATAATAATATGGTGTTAATGATTGGATTTTTCAACTCTCCGATACATGATAGCTCTTTTCCCGTAGAATTCACAGCTCATGCGAGGGTTTTGCATGTGTAGCTTTATCATATAGTCTCAGCTCTACTTTGTTCCAGCTCTCAGCGTTACTAGAAGTTGTCAGTTGAAGTAGAAGTTGACAATAGAAAAATCGGAGTATGGAACTGGTGCTCTGGAATTCATGTGTTTGCACAATTCTTGTATCGTCTTTACGCAACGAAAAATAAAATAGATAAGTATCAGGTATAAATTATCTAAAACCAATATATTATGCAAATTTATTTTTGAATTAGAATGCAGCTTTAATAAATAAGATAGCTAGAAGTGCAACACTTCACATAGCAAGTTCCTCAATGCAGATTATGTTGTTGTTGTTGTTGTTCTTTTTTTTTGAGCTTGTTAGATTCAATGAGATCTGGATGACCCAGATCTGTGACTATTTAAGAGACTTGAAGTCGCTTTGCTTTCATTGTCGTTTGCATCATCGTCGTCGTCATCATCATTAGCGATAACAGCCAATCTATCTTCCTCATGCCCATATGCGTGTCTAGAGTTCAACTCAACATCGTTTGAGGTGAAGCTGTTATAACCCGCAGAGCCGGAACTGGAATTATAGTTTTCGTTGTTTTCCAAGTTGTACTTTATTATCAAATATCTTTTGCCGATTTTTTTCAACTGCCAACGGATTGGAATCAATGGGAAATAACCATGTCTCTCTTGGAATAGTTTGGATTTCAACATTATTATTATCACAATCCAATAAAGATTATAGCTTATCACGGAGCCCCATGTAGCCGTATTCGACCAGCCTACCAAAGCATTCAATAGCATCCAACCTCCATCGGTCAACCCGCTGCAACAGTTGACATGCCAGACGACGTTTTCAACATCATATGATCCTGGTCCATTACCAACTTCGGTCATATCTTGCCCATGGCATCTCTGTACGTATTGTTCCAATTCTAAAAACCATACACCCCGCGACATCAATCCTGCAGAGACAAGGTACAACAAGCAGGTTGCACAGATCAAAAAGAGCTGTAAGCGCATCTGATTTCCGCCTTTATACATAGAAACACCGATCAGAGAACCTATCAGGAAGGCCAATAGAATGCTCAAAGGAAGAGATGAGACAGGCTCAGAGGCAGTGACACCTGTAATTACAAAAATCGCCTCCAAACCTTCTCTCAAGAGTGTCACCATAGGTAGAATCATCAACGAGTACTTCTCATTGACACTTGATAGCCATGCCCTGAACCCTATTTTCTTCTCGACTTTGTTAATATGACCGTTACTATCATTAGTATTGTTATTGTTGTTGATATTACTGATATTGTTGTTATCGTCTTCGTTACCGCCGTGTTCGACTTGCACTTCTACTTCAGCCTCCGCTTGCGAAGCCTCCAATTCCTCTTCCTCTATGTGTGTTCTTATGCTTTTCCCCAACTTCGACCGCCATTTAGATGCCATCTGGTTGATCCGTAGTAACGATAGTCCCATCACTGAAATTACGATTGAGGACACGATGCTAAAGACGGCTTCCCATACTCTCTCGTAGCGCGACCAGTAATTCTCACCCGCTAAATAAAACAGAGCAACAAATACAGCCCCTATAAGCAAGCAAATACCTAGACCAGCTACAGCTCCTAGCCACACCTGTAGTCTCAGTTTGAAATACAACGGGCTTGACCCATCAAAGTTTTGTCGCAAGAATGACAAGAGAATCGAGATCACGATTGCACTTTCAAACGTCTCTCGCAAGAGTACGAAAAACACTTTCAAGCTGAACAGTCGCCCACTCATTACCTTCTATCTTCTCTAATCTGAAGGCTCCGCTCGGCTTCCTTCTTTGCGGCCGCTCCTTTTTTCTCTTTCTCTCTCTGCCTCACATCAAGAGCTGTCATCGATTTTCTCTTTGGTTCTTTTTCTTAGATACAGTAGTGTACGTCACAGAAAATTTATCTAGACTTCCAAATCTGGAAGGGAATCCGCATAGTAGAAATGCTGCCCCAGTGAAGAGCTACATAATCTCGGTAAATACACACTTCCTTCAAGATCGTTCAAGTGAGAAATGCTTTTTGAGGCTCTTAGCAGAAGGCACTGTGACCGGGATTTGCACAGCTTGAGGGTCACACATCGGATGTGCTGAAATTTGCTTATCAAGGTGTTTTTCATCGTGCGCCGTAGCAGTATTCTCCGAGTGTGGGTTGCTCAATTGTCAGGGAGTCTATGGATAAAATGTTCTATTGGACCACTTCAATTTCATATTTGTGCAGGTCACTTCTCGGGACAGTGCATGAAAGATATTGTGCATCTGCAGATCGAGGAGAGCCTTTCCTATATTTCGAAGAAATGCAGAGCCAAGAGGATGAAAGCACTGATAACAGATCTACTGACTGGGACATTGCAGTAGGATCAACGCTGAGCCGTCCAATTGAAGGCGCTGGATGAATTTTTCTTTACATATGTATCATGCAGTGCTGTCATTGTATGACAAGTAAAAGACAGACTTCAGTGGTTATTGCTATATGGCTTACTCTATAATCAGGCGTACCCTATACTCAGGCTACACCTTCGATCAGATACACGTTTGAGCTCGTTCTCATTTAGGAATGAGATCTGCAAAATCACGGACCCATGGGCAAATCCCAAGAGGTTGTACTCAGAGGTTATTGATCTCATGAAATTATAGAGGGAATAAGTTTGAAATCAGGAAAAGTACTTAATGAGCTTTGATTCCACCCTGCAAACCTACTTTGTAGAAAGGGCATTATCAATCTTAACTCATATCGAAATGAAATTATCTATTATTGCGCCTCTTGCTCTTATTGTCAGCCTTCCAGTCACTAGTGGTTTGCCATTGGAGAAAAGAACAAACCCATGCTATGGTGGTGGGGCTGGTACATGTATCCCGCATTGGACTGGCATATATGCTATCAATTGCGCCAGTGAGGTTTCAACAGAGCAATCGGTATGTCTTAGCGAAGCTAGTATCGAAGCAAATGAATGGTGCCAAAAGTACTGCTCTTAATTTGCTCTCCAGCTTACGAGGATTTCCTAGCTTCTGGAAAATGAAGAATTGTGTTTGAAATGAGACTACACCTGCTATGTCTATTGATATCAAGATATACGGAAAAACCAAATACATGGAAACATATGCTTACTTGAAACTAACATTGTAGCAACTTTATCGTAGTTTCTCACTTTTTTTGGCCATTTGCAACTACGCTATGTATGTTCAATCATGTCTATATTAACTCGGAAGAGAACAGTCACCCTCTTGGTTAACCTTAGAGCATTTCAGTGAAGCCAATTCCCCCTCTACGGGATGGAGAAAAGAAAATCTACTGCAATTGAAGACGAAGCTCAATGGCATAATTAGACATGCGTATATTCCTATCCACCTCTCTCTCTCTCTCTCTCTCTCTCTCTCTCTCTTTACTGCTGAATGCTCAAGTGGAATCCTATTCAATCCGGATAAATTGTTTCCCCTTTGCGCTGTCCTCTAATCCTTGAACGATGAGCTCTCTTATTTGCTCGTCCGAAAACTCGCTCAGTTTCCACACCTTTTCGTGCACTTTGAAGCTCACAAGTTCCTTGCGCTGGTAGAGCTTGATGATGGCCTCAACAGTTGCAACTTTGTTGGCTGGGTCTCTCTTAGCATTAGCAGTCACCCAGTACCCAATAGCATTGATGTTCTTGAAAATAAATAAGGAAGTTGGCAAGGTCACAGGTTTCTTTGACATACCACCATAAGTGATCAAGGTCGAATTTGGTGCCAATTTTCTGGCAATGTTTGAACACGAGGACCCACCAACAGAGTTCAAGGCAACTTTCAACTTCCCCTGTGTTAATTTCTTAATCTCTGACGAAAGTGCACGGTCTCCATTTTCCTCCTCGGTGAGGACTCTAGTTGCACCTAGGCTCTTCAATTTATCAACAGTTTCTTGTAAGTTTGGACGATCTCTAATGACGCTAATCACATTGATGCCTTTAGACTTCGCAATCTGTGCAACCTGCTGAGAGACTGCGCTTGTACCGGCGTTCTGAATGATCCAATCACCTTCACGAGCGCCATAGTTGTTGACTAGTTGGTACGCTGTGCATGGATTAACCGAGATGGTTGCTCCTTCCACTAGCGATAGGTCTTTAGGGATTTTGATCAAGTCTCCTTCTGCTGCAACATTGTGAGACGTCCAAGTACCAAAATTGCTATGAATTGTGACAGCCCTATCGCCCTTTTGGAATTTCTTAACATTTTCACCAACTTCAACAACCTCAAATAAACCCTCGTTACCAGCAATGGCGCTAGGCGTCTTAGTGTTATACTTGTCACTAAACTCAGGTCTAGAAGGGTACACGCCTTCCAATTGGTTGATGTCAGAAGGATTGATTGGGAATCCAAGCGATTTCAGCACAACCTGGTCTTTTTCAGGTTGGCCAATCTCATAAGTGTGGACTCTTATGACCTCTTTAGGGTCCCCATACTTTGAATAAACAATAGATTTCGCAGTGGTGTACAATCTAGAGAAGGGGGTCAGTGCTCCCTTTTGCGATTTTACCTGGTTCAACAAAAGCGACATTTTCAAGTATCCACTGCTACTCTTCTTCGCTTTGTATCTTGCTCGATAGATATCCTGCTTTTATACACAGCTTCTTCCCGCTTAAAGCTGATACACACTTATTATATATTCTCCGCTTTACAGGACTGAACAAAGGGAAAAAATCAAAAAAAAATCAAAAAAAACTAGCACTTATTGTCCCAACTAGGAATATTGCTTAACATGGTAATAACCTCAACTTGGCTGAGTCGGGTAATACATTTTATCTTATTCGCCCGATACCCAAGCAAAACATAAACATAAACATCTAAAGAAGAGAGGTACTGTGGAAGAGAGTGGCTCAATCTGACTTGTTTTTGTCCTAGACACGAAGCAAAGTGAATTATTGCTGGTGTCAATGTCTAAGCAATCTACTACTGTCGTGCACAGGACTGGCAGTAGCCAGCTACATCAAATCCCACAGCAACGGGGACAGCAGGTTACAGTAGACCTATCTAACTCCAAGAGGTTGCTAAGATCAACAACTAAGGAACTATCCAAATCACTGATCAATTTGACGCCAAGAAAGCGTGCATTGGCTAAGAAGAACAAAGGCACAGTACATTCTCCCAAGCCAGCAATATCAAGAAGCAGTGATGCGAAATTAGGATCGAAGATTAGAACTGTAGCATCTACAACACCATCAAGAACTGCCCCATCCACAATAACACCATCGCCATCATCATCCTCTTCTTCTACGAGAACTACATCAGTAGCAACTATCACAGCAACGGTGCGAGCCAACGGCAATGCTGCTACTGAAAATTTTGTCAGTACTTTGAATGCTGCAAGCAGCAAAGATGGTGATGACACCAACCCATGTGTCGATTCCGATATAGATCCTGAGCAAAGGACAATTCTTTTCAATTATCCTGACGTTAAGATCCTGAGTTTCGAACAATTAGATAACGATCAATCAAATATAGATAAAGGAAGACTGTTAGGAATGGGAAAATTTGAAATATTTCAACTGCATCAAAACCGCGTTAGTTATTTCCAATGTGGAGGATCAGTTATCCATCCAATTTTACCAAGGTTGAAAATTTTGAAAATATCCTCAAATCAGTTTATTGTTCCTTTATCGAATCCTGAAAGATACTGGAGGATCGTGTTATCCACTGAGGATTCTAAAGTATTACAAGATTTGGAAACCACCCTGCAAAAAATCTGCCAGTTCAGAAATCTGAACCTTCGGCTGGCTGGTGGAGATGAATCGAACCATACCCAGAATGGAAACTCACCTATACATCGTGAAATTCCAGCTAAAGACAGTTCACAGACACTAAAAGACCAGACTCCACAACCTGCGAAATCCCGTGTATTATCCAAAAACCATCGTTCGACCAACTCAACAAGCTCGATTACAACAGATGTTGCATGCTTTGCCCTTGGATCTGATACAAGTACATATGTTGAACAGCCTGCAGTGCGATCAACTTCATCGAACACTCCTTCCATAGCTTCATCCCTCGACTATGCATTGGATGAGTTTTTCACTAATATTGAGCCTCAGCATGATACAACACAATTTTTCACACCAGATCCCTCCTTCCACTTCACTTCTTCTTCGCCGTTTGCTGAAGAAACTAAAAGCGATGTCGTCACCCGGATTGGGAATAAGCATTCTGTGATACACTCACCAAACACAGTTCAGCATCAATCATTCATATCTAATAGTCAGTTGGACCAAAGTGAGCGAACACGGTCCTCGCGGTCAACTTCACTATATGCACAAGAGTCAAGTTGGATGGACCCAACTGATGGGCCGATTTCTTCAACTCCTATACGAGAAAGAAAGAGATATATTTCACTCAACTTAAATCCAAAAATATCAACCAATTCTCTAAGTTCCACATTGTCGTCCCACAAAAAGCTTCCGATGGAACCCATGTTGAATTTTCCAAAGCAACGAATGAACAAAAATGCACTTAGATATTCTTCTTATGATGTTTATAATATCTTACAAGATGTGGAAGATGACTCCACCCCTCAAGAAAGTGGGTTGATAACTGGTTTTATCAAGTCACTGTTTTAATGATGAACACTTTTAATTTGCCAGGCTTAACGATTGATCAATTTAATGTCTCGATTTTTTTTTTGGGTGTAGCGGTATAGAGTAACGGGAACAAAATACATTGTGACTTTACGATTTAAGCTCGAGGAAAGGTCTAGAGGTGCTTGGGCTTGCGATGTATTCCTTCATAATTGTGTACCACGCAATATCGAAAAGCATGTTTGAATAAAATTGGGTCGATGTGGCCGTTTTGAGTACAATTGATGAGCACAGTAAATCTTCTACTTTTATCTCAACACAAAGTTTGATATTTGAACTTTTTCTTTGTTCCACTTGATTATGCTCTGCGTCGTGGGAATCGGTTGAGCACTTCCATCAGTAGAGTCCTCCCAAAAAGGGGGGAGGGGCGTCTCCTATCCTTTTCCATAAAGAACCATTCCTGCTCATAAAATAGTATTTAACGCTCAAATTTCTTTTTGGAAGACTGGTTTGTTACCTACTAGTATTACTGAGGCATACATAGATATCCGAATATGTCTGGTTACTAAGGTTTACAAAAACGTATTATTCATAATTCAAAATGTAGTTTCGTGAATCCTTTTAAATTAGAAATATTCACATGGTAGGATCTCATAAATAACTGAAAGTGGAAAAAAAGAGGTGAAGATGAAAGATAATTTGGAACAAACAACGCTATATTGTGATTATATGGTACTGTACAAACCCCTTCTTCTTTTGGAGCTCCCTTTCCCTCAATTCTAAAAAGGTTATATGAATCACAAACGGCAAAAAACTCGAAAAGGGTTTCTATGTGGAAATTTTGGTAGGATTTCATTCTTGTTTTTCTGTTTGTATGTTTTTATTGCTCTCATTGTTGCTCAATTAATCAATTCTTTATTGTTTTCATTAAATTCATTGTTCATGAAACTTAAATTTGTGGAGCACCTGGAACTGGCTTACCCTCTGCATCAACTAAACCCTGTTGCATCAACGCCAGTTGCTCAGAACCGGCGGTTTCAAAGGTTAAACCAACTCCAATTTTCTGAGCATATTTAGATTGGTCAATTTCTCCACTGAACAATACTGAAACGGTAGGCAGAATTCTTCTTTCTAAAAATGCACTGATTTTACCACTTGAATCTATTTGACCTCTGAAAACTGATTGACGGAACTCATATTTGGCACCAATGGTGGTGACACCTTCAAAAATAGCTTGAATACCTGGGGCTTGTCCTAGCAAGGCATCTCCAGCAGTTGGTACAAGTTGAGTTTGTAATTGGGATTCAATACCAGCCTCAACAGAATCGGAAACCTTTCTCCAGAAGGAACCAATGACGGAACCATTGGCCTGTAGTTGAGCAGATGCAATCCACTTACCAGCATCATAACGACCAAAGTAAGATACAGCAGCATCACCAGGAAGTGAAGGTTGAGCAGAGTAGACTGTTTCTAAACCAATGGATAGACTTGGAGTGATGGATTGTAGAATGGAACCAACAGCAACACCAGTGAAATTCCCATCGTCTAACAACGAAGGGTTCAAAGCTTTCAAATTAATCGAAAAATCACTTGCTTGATAATCTTGTTCCAATTGGAGCATAGTTGGTTGCCCTTTGGCAATTTGTAGAGTGGCCTTGGTGATGTTGTTTTTATCCCAGCCATAGTTTAAACGACCGCTTAATGAGAAATCGTTATCAACATTTCCCTGCGCGAAGAAGTTGTCAGTAGCGTAAAGTGCACTGAAGGCATATGGTGGAATGGACTGGGAACCAATGGATAAGGTATGAGAGGTTTGGAAAGCTGGGTTCAAAGAAAAAGCTTTGTTCAAATCAGCTCTTAAACCAGTGAAGAAATATTGATTCAAGAAAACATCTCTTGAAACTTCTTTATTCAAGTTTTCCACAGTTCCTGGGTTGGTTAAGTTCAGAGAGCGACGATGATCATGGACATTGTTGTAGACGTTGTTCAAGTATGAGAAGATGGGATTTGATGACCAGAATCCAGATGGTTTAGGCTTCTCTTGAATCAATGCAGATAGGGGAGAGATATTTGGAAGATCATTTACAGGCAGTGGGGTCGGATTTGGAGTTTGATTGGTCGACATAATGAAGAGGTTTGTGGTTGTGATATAATGATAATTTTATCTGTTAATGGCAAATGCAAGATGCTCTCAATACTTGATATTCTGAACAGGAAAGTGAGAATTCCGTAAAACCAAAGAGCAATTTCTATGTGTGTAAATTTTGCCGGCGAGTAACAGCAGCACCTAAACTATAAACAACTTTTGTCGGAAGGTTTGAGTCTCTTTTTCCACAACCTTTTTTTCCAATATATCGTTGAAGCTTTTTGCTTTTTTTTTCTTCGTCGAATATAAATTTACCCGGAAATCAGAAATGTAGTGCATTTTGATGGTTCGGGCAGTATAGGTATAGACTTTGAAATATCCTAAACCACTAAAGAAGATCATGTTTGCAAAGACTTAGCCATGCAAATTGACTCTACAAGTACTACAGCTGTTCAGTTTGGAGCTAGATCATAAAAGTATCCAAGTTCTGAGGGTCCTCTGAGTCTCCAGGGCCTTCAATGCAGAAGCCATCCTCTAAGTTGGCATCATTGTGAGTCGCTTTCGGGACATCTTGATCCAGCATCTCCGTATCCACAGTCTCTTGTTCTTGTTTTCCTGGTGCAGTATGCAACATCTCTGCCTCTTCGTGAGCCATTTTCTCCCCTGTCGTATTAGTCTCTAAATTATCTGCCTTCGAGGGGAAGCTGATACTCTTGATTTCTTCAGGCATCGGTGGCTCTGGCAGATCAATCCTTTCAGCAACTGACTTGCGAAATCTTAGTAGTATCTTTTGTTTATCGGTAATGTTTCTATTCAGTCGTGCTAGTCTTGCTGCTCTTTCTTCTGGAGTTTCAGATAAGCCATGTATACTTCTCAACGTTTCTCGCGCCTTGTTTATCCTTATTCTGATAGACCCAGCCTTCAAGATAAGTTAGTTAAATCAGCAGATGAGTACGTGCTTCAATTCAAAGTTGGGATACTTACCGCATTATCAACGTCCTTTGGAAGCAATTTTCCGGAATTCACGTCCTCCACTATATCAAGCACCAAAGGTAATAGTTCCAGATCTCTCAACTCCTGTATCGCTGCAGACGTTTCTCTTGACCGTTGTTCAATATCTACACCCTGCAAACCTTTTTGATTTGATCGCTGTTTTTCTTCTGACATTCTACCGAGTATTACTAGCTCCGCCTCAGGTTTTCTACCTCTCTCTTTCGCTCTCATTCGTAACGTTCTTCTGATATTTGATAGACGAAACTTTGGTAGGCACAACACTAGAATTGTGCCTCACGCCGAAACTCTGACAATTCGCAGGCTTGCCAAGTCCAAAATTGAGACTGTAAACCTCCTATTCCTGTATACGAGCATACGAGAGATATTGAATATGATTTCTGTGAGGCTCGTTTGGGTAAGAACTTTAGGAAAGAGCCCTTCACCCTCTTACAATTATCAGAAAAGAAGCAATCAGTAAATATACATTCTAGCTTTTGTTTTATCAGTATCTCTAAAATTTACCTCTGGATACCAAATTCACTATCATATCCCGGCCAGTCAAGAACGAGGTTTTCAAGAACGAATAGAAGTCAAGGTTTGAGCTTATAACATCTAGAAATCCAAATGGTAACATCATAGGAATCCAACCTTGAGCCAATTCCAATGCAAAAGAACCAGAACGCATGGAATACTGCTTAGCATAGAACTTCTGCAAATGGTGGGTTTCTCCTGGCTTGTACACCTCTGGATATAGTGCTCCTGGTAATGCAGCGGTTTGCTCCCCAGCCAAAATCGTGAAATAGTCGTCAGCGTAATGAACTCCACTGTGACCTTCTGTCCCAACAGCTGTCCCAAAGAAAATCAAGTACTCTGAAATGGAAGCATGTAGAATAAACATCGTCCCCATAGCACCACCAGCAGTGTTGTATACCCAGTCGTCAAAGTTCAATGGATTAATGAGATCACCGTACTCATTCTTCAATCTCACAGCAAGATCTTCGAGCAATGCTGTTGTATTTCCTACTGGAGCACTCTCTATAGCTTCATTTGAGATTTTGTTCAACGTTTTCCAGTCAAAGACGTAATTTTTAGGTAACCACGTATAGTAGAGAACTTCTAGTAGGGCATAAACGAAGATAGGAATTGACAGGTAGACGAGCTTCATAGTGACTTTTGAGTACCCCGACAATTGCAGAATAGAGAGTTGCAACTAAACGATAGATAGATGTACCGAACAAGGTTCAAAAAGGGGGCTACGAAGTTTAAAGCTCGAAGCAGTATCGCTTTCTTATATTCGTAATTTCGATTAGTTTACTTTTTTTTTGTAAACGAAGAATAAACGACAAAAAAAAAATATATATGAGTGTCTGAACCATTTTTTTAAAATCACGTGGCATATCTCAACAGTAGGATACACCTAGCACAAGGCTATTCGAAACGCTGGGCATCTGATTGTACAAAGCCAGCTAGTCTATATACGGATTGTGGAGACCTATTACTCAAATCTTCGAGATGTCTTCTCAAGCACTGCTTAAACTCTCCAGCATTGGCAACGATAGCAAGCTTGATAAAGAAGAGGAAGTGCTCAGCGTCCTTGTCACCGAGTTGCCCCACAGAGAACCCATCCTCCACTATGTCAACGCTTTGATTAAACAGCCAACTCTGCCTATAAGGCCTATTTTGAACCGATTCATTGATTACATTGATTCGGGTGATGGTCTCACGGAAGATGACAAACTAGAGTTGTACAAGTTGCTGGTTGATCTTTTCACGCCTCCCACAGCTGTCGTAAACTACCCGTTAATCAGAGTTGTATCGCTATTGGGCAAAATCTATGAAACAAGAGGCGAATTCTCCAAAAGCATTGACCTCCTAAAGATCTTGCATGTTGAGTCTCTAGGCCAAGAGTTTGACACTCTCGAAGAGTTCAAAAGCTTCAGAGTGGAAATAAATACGAGGATTGCTAAAAACTTTTTAAAGCTTGAACAGTACGAAGATGCTGAAGCATATATCTCAAGAATACTACCTTTGGTAACTGATTTGGATGTAAACAAAACACCATCTCTAATCTTGGATACATATCAAACCTCAACCCAAATTTTAATCAGGATAGGAAAATGGTATGAAGCTGCATCAAAACTATTGTACAACAACGTTGAAGGCTCCGAACTGCAAGTTATAAAGTTCGCGATATTAGCACAGTACGATTCGCGCAAGATCAGGCTGCTGACTCATATTATCAACTCGAAGAAAAATTTTGAATCTGACATTAAGAACACTCCAATATATCCCATCTTTGAGAAGATCTATAACAAGAGATTGATATATGGAGATGAATTCGATACCTTGGTTAGTTTTTACTACGAAACAAACAATGAAGGACTACCGCAGAATTATCTTTCAGCGTCTATATCAAAGGCCATGACAGAAAGTAATTTGGCGGCTGCATCACTGATTTACGCGAATACCAAGATCAGCACATTTAGTAAAATTCTCAACCTAGACGAAGAATACGTCGAGAAAATAACGTCTGAAATGATAAGAGATGGTAGGTTAAGTGCTACGGTTGATGATATTGACAAGATAATAGACTTTAGCCAGGGTTGCAGTGAGCCTTTGAAGATTTGGACAGATCACATAGTGGACTCGTGCTTGATTCTTGATAGCATTGTTTCCAAAATAAGTTCTGAAAACCCACGATTGGTTGATTTGCATTTAAATCAATGAATGGAATCACCGGTGTTTTAGTACTGTTATTTCTACAGTGCAATTTTTGAGTTGACAAAGTTAATCTTGTTGATAGCGAGGTTCAATGACTGCGATTAGCGATCTAGTTGGTAAATAAATTATGGACTTCAAAAAAAAATAATGATTATGCTTAGGCAATGTATTAACAAATTTGAAAAAGGTATGGCTATATCAAAACGAATTCTCTCCTTATGAACGCCAGAAGAGATATTCTTATGTACAAAACCAAATTAAAACGATAGTATCACAAGAGCCGAAAAAATGGAATTATTAGGGAGTAGTAGCCGCTCAAATCAAAAGAGCAAGAGCAAAATTAAGAGGATAATTAGGGCGCATTTTTCTCTTAGTTTGAGCTGATCAATGAGAGCTGCAATAAGGATTTAGCAGCACCGTAGGAACCAGGCGTTGAAGAGCAAATTTTCTTAGTAGGGCTAGACATGATCAAATCACCATTTGCGTCAACCTGTCTTTTCACAGGTGTGATAGCAACATGCACTTCAGTTCCTGTGTTGTTGTTGTTATTATTATTATTGTTAACCAGATCCTCGATTCTTAAAGAACGATGACGGTAAGGAGAATTTGTGTTGATTTTTGAAAAGGACAAAGAGCGTAAGGCATCGTCAGATTTCGAGTATTCAGAAATTCTTGATAATGCAGAAGATGAAAGTTTGGAAATTGAATGAGCAATACTTAGAGACTCTAATGAAGTTTTAAATCTCTTGAGTGACCCTCTTTTATGTTTGGATTTATGTGACGAGTGATGTTTGTGTTGATGCTTTGAATGTAGTTGCGGCTGCAATGGGGTGGATGCCGCTAGTAAGCTGATATGACGAGTTAAGGATGGTGTTGCCATAAGTTTCTTCATTTGTGTTTGCGATGCGGATGTCAGATCTTCCTTTTTCATAATTTCGTTGATAGGGACCTTAGTTTGGTCAGTGCGAACCTTGTAATATGCTAACTTGAGCCTGTACTTCAACTTTTCAGCATGTTTGACAGCCTCTTTTTTAGATGGTTTAGAAATTGTGAAGGAAGTCTTCGGAGGAGGAAGCAAGGATGTCAATGTTGGAGGAGGCATGTAGGATTTGCTCTTTTGGAAGCTGGGCTTCAGATTATGAAGTTCTGGGAGTTTTCTGTTGAGGAAGTTGGCAGACAGCGTGGTGAGAACTGGGCGCTCGAGAGTGGACATGATGTTCCTGATAATAAACGACGATAACAATGCTGATAATGACTAGGAATGCTTGAAATTGTTGCTCTTGATTCTCTTCTTATTCCTGCTTCGAACGAATGACTGACAACAACAACAAAAAGAGATGTGCTTAAGAAAGTAGAGGCCGTATTGCAAAGAAGAAAGTGGGTAATTGAATTGGATGACCGCTTTTCTGGGATTGAGGGTTTTACAGTCTTGCGTGAGTTTCTAGGGAGTGGTGCTTAGTTGAAGCGTGATGGAGTTGGTGTTGGAGGATGTTGTGGAGTATTCTGGTGAGCTTAGAATCTTTGAATCTTGATTCTGTCTTTCTGTCTTCTCGTTTAAGCGAAAACTCAACTGTTTTTGTTTACTTTTTACCTTTTTGTAAATCCGCGTCGCGTTTGTTGATGTGTAAATGCGTTGTTGTAGGAACAAGATCTTAATGCCGATCTTATTGGCTATACTGTGATGCAAACCACCGTATATGCGTGTTGGTATATGCGTGTTGTGCATAAGTGGCCTTTTTAGGGCGACATGTAACCCGGATGTTTATAGTTCTAGCGATACAATAGCACTGGGAAGGCAGCTTGTTGAAGGCACAAATACTTTTCTTTATTAACTGCTTATATAAACTATTTCACAATGGGATTGGCATAGACTCTACCCAGGATTGTAGGTTTGTTATGATGCGTTCTGTAATCAGATCATCACGCCCACTGGCAACTTTTAAAACCATCTCATTCAACTCTGCACTACCTAAAATATCTACATGCTCTGCAGTTTTAGCTCCTCCCCTAATATCGAATCTATCCGGATCGTGCTTCATTTCGACAACCTTGACGCTAGAGTTCCCTGGATTGAAATTTGATGACATCTTCCATTTGTGACACATCGCATGGGATATCAACGGAATTGTGCCATCGCCATCTGTGAAAAACACTGCCGGCTTGTCGTCAAAAGCGATCGAGATGTTGAGTCGCGTGGCATTCTTGTCAGGTTCCTCTTGATAGACATAGCCTCTCTCTGTAGGGTTGCCGAATCCGTAGAAGCAAAAGATTTTGAGATCTGGTGCGTTGGGCAAGGGCACTTCCAATGGGTTGGACCATTTAGAAAAATCTTTGTTGTTTGCTTCTAATTCTTCTTTAGTGCTGGCAATTCCATAAGAGTAGTGCTCCTTTGTTCTTTGAGTGAACCACTCTGGAGAAGTGTCCATTATGAAATCAATGCTGTCTGCAACAGACATGTTTTTGCTGGAGTAAGGACCAATGGTTTCACGAAATCTAATAAAATTGCCATATGTGTCCTTCACTGTATGATTGGTCTGTGTATCTTCAACTGACCCGTCTATTGCGTTACCCCAAATAGCATCCCCACCCTTGGGCAACATACTTGCAATTCCTCCAAAAGTTCTCAGCATATCGAGTCTTTCCCTTCTGGAAAAAAACTTTTCTAGCCCGTAAACGGCTAGAGCATTCAGCTGGACAGTGTCTCTCATTTCACCTGAAACCAACGCTGATACAGCTTTTGGGGCACCTAGCATTGAGCCTGCAATATCGACATAAGCTGCAATATGATTGTTGACCCAATCTCTGCCTCCATTTCCGAAGTGCTCTCCTTCAGCCTCGACCCATTTCATGAAATAGAACACAACTTGAGAGCCCATTGAGTGACCGACCAATATAGCTTTCTCACCAGTCAACGTTTTTATAGTTTCGATCTGCCCTTTCAAGCTTGAGAAATAATGATCTCTTCTCTCAAGGTCCAAGTAAGATAGTCTCCAGTCGTACGAGGCTGTAACCATCTTATTAGGCTCGTATCCGATAACAGCTAAGTTCTGCAATATTTTGTTCCAGATCCAATACCCAGCCATGAAAAAATCGGCGGCTTCAAACCCTTGAGCAGCCCTAACTCGAATTCCAGCAGGATCTAACCCGGTTTCTTCATCAAGCATGATATGTTTTAGCCAGCAAGCTTTATCCAAAAACATCGTTCTTAACATATACATGGATCCCCATAGTCTTTTTCTGAAATGTGCTTGCGAGGGACAATCTTTCGTACCCTCAAGGCCCCAAGACTCTAATCCAGTGGAGATAACACCTGGAATCATGATAACAGGGTGCTTAGCGGACAAATTCTGTTCAGCAATCATAGCCTTTCCAACAGCAAAGTTCTCACTGAAATCTGCACCTTCACCAGGCGGTTTGTTTCTAATGTCGCTCAAAATGCTCTGTAGTCCACTAGGTAGTACATCTTTCCAATCATCAAAATAATCCTGCAACGACTCAAACTTGACTAGTCTATCCAGTTCAGAAACAGCATCTTTTCTGGAGCCAAAGTACACTGCTAGTAACACACCAATTACGGCACCCAGAAAAAAGATGAATCTTCTGGAATCCTTAGCTGACTTCCGCTGTTTCTTGTGGTGCTGTTTCTTGTGGTCTTCTTGCGTAGCACTCGGTTCGTCAGCCTCAAGCTCCTGAACCGGCCGTTTTTGATGCTCTTTGTGTGTGCTCTTCGGCTTGGCAGTACGTCTACGCTTAGACGGCATTGCTGGGACGTCTTCGGTTTAGTTCTGCTTTCTAAGCGCACAGTTCTCTTCAACCTGAGCCTTATCTTGCACTTTTTTCGTTCCGTATTGACTTGGCTTCGAAGCTGTTTCATCTTTGCTGCGGGTTCGAAGGGAGACGTGGGCAGGTAATTGGTAAACACACAGGCAGAGAAACCAGCAGGAGTTCGCTAGCTTCCCCTTCGACTGTTGCTGCTTTGCTTTTTCCCTTGAGACAGTCTTCCTGTGCGCCTACCGTGTTTGCGGTTTTAGTGTCAACACTTTCCTGATTACAACAACGCCTTTACAACTTGACTCAAATGCACTGCATACTAGAAACTCTTGCTTCCTGCTTCCAACGAGAATCAGTTAGCCAAGCAATCAGGAAAACGTCAGTGTTGTAGAGCTTTCAGTTGAAATCGACCGCCGCTTTCTTCTAATGATGTTGAGATCCACTTTCAACTCCTGGAGAGAATATCTCACTCCTGCTTATCACACATCCACATTCAATACTACGGGAGAAATCACCCCTGAGGAGTTTGTGGAGGCTGGTGATTATCTAGTCTACAAGTTTCCAACCTGGCAGTGGTCCCCTGCTCCACCTAGCAAGAAGAGAGATTTTTTACCAGATGACAAGCAGTTTTTAGTAACCAGAAAAGTGCCTTCTTACGTGAGAGCAGGTCAATATTTGGGTGCTGATATGGACAATAACGAAGAAATAGTTACAGAAGATGGCTGGACGGAAACTAGGAAACCTGACACTTCATATAGGCCAGCTGCGAAACGTGCGGATCAAAACGGTGCCGAGGAATTTGAAGAAATCGATGACCTTATTGATGAAGCTGCTGAAGACGACGATAGTGATGATAATGATAACGATGCCACCGATGATAATTATGAGCTGAACCCTAACAAGAGGTCTTATGATTTATTTATCTACTACTCTACAGCTTACAGGGTTCCGAGAATGTACCTGATTGGATACGACGCAAATGGGGCGCCACTCACGCCAGACGAGATGTTTGAAGATATATCATCGGATTATAGAGACAAAACTGTCACTATTGAAAAGGCTCCTTTCCTCAACGATACCACATCTATATCAATACATCCTTGTCGACATGCAGCCGTGATGAAGGTGTTGATAAGTAGAGCGATCAGCGCTGCGAAACAGAAGAAACTAAAAGAGTATTCTGAAGACCCGGAGAAAGAATTGACTGAAAACATCAAAAAATTGGGAATAGCGGACCATCAAGACGATGACTGGGAAGATGTTGATTATAGAACAGTTCAAGAAGATGAAGACCAAAGTAAAGCTCTTGTAAGAGTTGACCAATACCTCATCATCTTCTTGAAGTTCATAACTAGCGTCACTCCTGGAATAGAGCATGATTACACAATGGATGCTTTTTGAAATGCTGCTTTGCAGTGGTGCACAGTTTCAGTTCATACTCAATAATATCTTTTGTGGTCTATACTTCAATTGATCATATTTATCTTTAACTTTTATGTATGCTTTCATTTTCCGTTGCCTGTCGGGTCAATTGCAAACCTTAATGCGGAAGAGATGGGTGTAATCTTCCTGTATCAGCTAGTATGTCTTCTTCTCATTCTAGAGACTGCTTATAATGTAGATCGGCACTATTGAAAATGCTTCGAGATGAAAGTAATATAACCACGTGTAAGCTGCTACTGTGAAGCCTGAAGTGCTGGTTTTTACTGATGAAGGGATCATCTGTCTGGATAGTTGAAAATTGTTTAACTATGAAAAGCTCAAAGAGAGTGCAATTTTTGTTCTCAATCAATATATATTATGCCTTGTTCCAATAGGCTATGAATTATTGAGACTACACGCTCATATATTCTTTTCGTTGTTCGATTTTTGAACGCGGCCGTAGCTGAATAGTTGATAACTCTCTCATCTACTCAACCAGTGTTAGTCAAGCTGCTCCATGGATTATTATATTATCACAGTGTCCCATATTTTATTAAGGTACCAAGTTTTACAATACTATGGGTATGTGGAGACTCTTAGATCGACTGTTAATCTGTATTGGGATAGTAGTTTCTTTTATCCATCAAACACGTTCTTCCTCTAATATCTTATAAATTGATCATTCTAGCATAAAGTGCCCCGAAACCTCTGTAAGGTTGCAGCTGAATCTCATAAGCCTATGCAATACTATTGTTCCATTGGTCTAAGCGCCATTCAGTTGCTAGACTTATCGTTACTTTACCTGTATGTGTTCTGAAGACTGCATATTCACGTGGTGCTACTACATAGGGTATTGACGCAAGTAGAACTTCATGATAGAAGCCACAAACAGTAGGGGGTTAAGAATTTGGGGTAATAGACTCCGTGCTCCCGGTGTTATAATATTTCTCAACTATTTTTTAAGTACTCTAGCTGGTTAAGTGTCTTCTATTTCAACCAGCGTCAATAGCACTAATATTGACAATGCTTTTGCAATGGAATAGAAATCATTCCCTCAGTTGAATATAAGATGCCCGGATATTCTTTTGGTAGATTACCACTGTGCGCACCATGCAACTACAATTGCTGATGTTTCATATCCAATATGTGTTCCTGAATTCTGATCTAGGGCGTGTGTAGCATGTGCTCTGTATATGCCAGGGCATATGCACTCTCTGCATATGCTTTTATTTTGATTTTGTTTCTAATATTGACAATATAGCTACTGAACTAATCGAGGTGACTAGCTTCGGCCAGATATCAGGGTTTCTCAGGAACGAGATTAACATACTATGATCTAGTCAATGGGTTGTATAATTGGTTTATAAGCTTAGCATCGGGTTGAGGCTATTCATGTTCTGCCTTTTTTTGGTGCATCGTTCAATTTCACATCTGCTCGAATAAAGCAAGATAATACTTTGACCGAGAAGCTAACCCAAGTGGTGAAAAGTATCTAGAGTATCACACGTGTGGTATGTCTGTGAAGGATCTTCACCTTTGAGACTCTCCCTTGGGTATAAAAATGGCCATGATTCACTATTTCTTTGAGGCACTATTGATTATTATCATCTATCACTCTCAGCAATGGTTTTACTTAAACATATACTTCTACTCCTACCTGTTGTATGCGCTTCATCTACTTTCCGTCTTCAAAACTGGAACCTACGCTATGATTCGAAAGCAAACTCTATAACAACTGACGAAACAATTGCAAGCTTGAACTCAAGTATACCATCAGACCAAGGAGTTACCTACTATTCAGACTATACCGAGGAACCTTGGTCCACTAGAAGAATAGGAGTCGTCAACGAAGTTCTTTTCAACAAAGCTGACATCTTTTGTGTCAATGAAGCATTGGTTAGACAAGTAGATGACCTTAAGCAATTGTTGAACCAGCTCTCAGGAGAAGGTTGGGAATATGTCGGTGTCGGTAGAGATGATGGTAAAGAGGCTGGTGAATTCGAAGCTATATTCTACAATACCGCAGCAATTTCAATTGAGTCCTGGGATACAATATGGTTATCAGAAACCCCTTTTGAACCATCAAAATATGCAGGTGCTGGTTCATATAGAAGTGCTACCATAGCACACATCAGAGCTCAATCTGGTAGTAAGTTCACGCTGATCAATACTCATCTAGATGATCAGTCTGATGACCAACGTCGCTTAGGTGCTTCATTATTACGTCAATTAGGTGCACACGAATACCAGTATAGTGAAGGTCCAGTCTTTTTAGTTGGAGATTTTAACTCAAACGCTGATGGAGAAACTGATGGTGCTTATCAGATTGCTACTGGTGGTTTAGATGCCGTTTCCCTAAATCAAACCTTTGTCGACAAATATCAAAGCGATATTTCAAGCACCTTCAAATTCGATGATTTGTATGGCAAAACCGCAGCAGTTAATAGAATGGGCCATTTTTCAAGTTTCCAAGGATTTTTTCGGTATGGTGACCAAACTGGGTTAGAAACAGGAAGAATCGATTTTCAATTAGGAGGTAACCCAGGAACAACAAATGTGACAACCAAGGGATACAGCGTGAATAGATTCAAAATTGGGGAGATTTTCTATGATTTAGGATATCATTTATCTGATCATCGCCCAGTTATTACTGATTTGACTATCTTTTGAATGGTCTACAGGCTTGACCCGTTCTCTTTTACTTTTCAGTAAAGTTCCTTTGAACATTTAGTGAATAAAAATTTGTGTACCTATGTACTTACGGTAGATGTACGATTTATACTATATTTTGTTAATATTTAAAAGGAAAATGCTCGGACCTGCCATCAAAATCATGTCATTGACTGATGAACTTTACGTAAAATTATGAATATTATCAGGTTTATCCATCAAATGGTTAGTAAAGAGAACCTCCGCAGGTACAAATATGGATTATGTTGTAAGTTTTGGAGATAGTAAAGATTCCGAGAGCTGTTGATTTTTGACACATTTTTTCAGGGCTTCTAATTTCTGGGAAATGATGGAATGGTACATAACTAAACAACTACGGTGACAAGGATTCCCAATTGGCTTAGGGATAGGATGTCGACCAGCCCACTAAAAGCAGCTGAAAATTTGGAGGCCTTCACTTATAATCTTTCAAGTCCCCCAAGAGGTAAAAGCATTGACTTGCTCATTTCTAATGTTTATATGCATGACAATAACTCTCAGAATGTTCTAGTTTTCAAGAACATTAACGGCTTACATAGATATACAGAGCGTAGCTGCTCTCTCAAAAAAGTTTTGAGCATGTGAAACCCTGAAACTCAAACACGATTCCAGCTCGGCGTGCACAGCTAGGATCCCTACTAAAATTCAAATCAAAAAGTTTACAGAAATAATAAAGCTCAATGAAAAGAGTGCTTAAAAGATCTGATTAAGTTCAATGTCTATAATAACTAAATAAACTTCCACAACTGAACATCACACGATACAATTTTGGTGTATCTGATTAAAGGGAATTTTTGTACTGCTTCCAAAATGGATCCAGTTTGACCTGGTCAATCTCAATATGATGAACTTCCACTTCACCTTCCGTTACCAACCTCAAATAGTAAATCCTATCCAATTTCAATTCATCGATCACATAGTTCAAGACTTTGTGATAATTGAGACCAACCTGCTGAACAGAATGTGAGTCATCGGAAAAACAAAACCTTGCATCACAATGATCTATTACAGCATGAGCAATGTCTTTCTTTGGATATGGAGTGCCCCATCCTTTTCTGATTGCAGCGCTATTGAGTTCAACTAGGCCACCGTATGATTTAACAAACTTCAAGTTCTCAATTACGAGTTGCCAAATTTCAGGCCAGTCATGCTGCAAACTGATGTCTCCAAGGGTTTTACCTGTTGTTTCGTCAAAGTCATCCTCCTTGGAGAACAGCCTAATCAAATCAAAGTGTCCCACAACGATCGGCTTGAGTTTCAGCACTTTGCTTTGAAGTTTAAAATACTCATAGTATAAAGAGCGCACCCCCCCACATATGGCTCTTGCCTTTTCCCACGAGGTACGGTCGAAATCAATTGGTATCTCCTTCACGAAATGAACTGAGCCAACCAACATGTCGAATTTGAATCTTTCAAAGAGTTGCAAGGCATAGTCTATGTGCTCTTGATTGATACCTTCGACTTCGAAACCAACGATGAATTCTGTTTTACACTCTTCCAATTGTCTTCTTTTCTGCAACTTTCTTGCATGAGTATAGTAGTCTTTAAATATAGCTTCTAATGACTGAATGGAGTAGTTTCTCTCCTTTTCTTCGGGATAGATGAATCTAGGTTCCAATCTAGGCATGTGCTCCGTCATGCAGTACGTGTGGAAGCCCATATCAACTGCTTTTGAGGTCACTTCCTCCAATGTGTCAACAGCATGGGCAACGTACTCGCCGCTGTGGCTATGGTGCGTATGCATTTACAACAAGCCTAAGAAGCACTGACAGTATGAATTCCTCCAAGCACAAAATAAAAAGAGGTTATCGATGTTCATAGTGTTGATAGTTGTAAAAGATTACATAATAATGTCTTAATATAATATCAAAAGAAGCCAAAATCATGACTTTGCTGGTTTCCGATGAGGTAATGAATAAAGAGTGAGCCATGGGACTCACACCGGAGCAGCAGAGGAAAATCGTATGTCTATTTGTACTGTACAGTTCATCATCTTTATGCCAGTGATTAACACATGCTGGTTTTGCTAGGATGAGAATAGAAGGAAGGCGCTAGAAAGACTGAAGCAGAAGAGCCTGGCGAGCTCAGATAGAGTCGCTAAACCGACAACGCCTGGGTCAAGCAAAAATTCGATGAATGCTATCAAGCTTACAGAGGAACAACGACGGAGAATCGAGGAAAACAGACAGAAGGCACTTACAAAGCTGAAGGAGAAGCAGGAGAACTTCAGGAATGCTTCAACCAGTACCAATCCAGCTTTAGTGAAAGATCTAAGTGGCCCATCGCCTTCTACCTCCCGCATACCTACTAGAAAGTTTGATGGAATACGGCCATCTGTTCAAAAGCACCAATATATCGACTACGATCTATCCACAATGAAGGACTCCAAAGGTGGGTTCATATCTGAAGACCCCGGTGTTAGTAGCAATGGCTCAGAAAAGACATTTGACGAATGGAAAGAGGAACAGCGTATAGTGCGGGATTTGCCACCTCCAACGGATTTACTTAATGCACCAAAATGCTTTGAGTGTAATACTTTTGAAATCAATATGAAGCTGTACGACGTTTTCAAATGTCGTGTTTGCAAGCGTTGTGAACGTAATAACCCAGACAAGTACTCCTTATTGACCAAGACAGAATGTCGGGAGGATTACTTCTTGACAGACCCAGAGCTTAACGACCTTTCGCTTCTTCCTCGAATGGAGAAACCTAACCCTCATGGCACTTTCAACAAGATGCAGTTGTTTCTAAGGTATCAAGTAGAAGAGTTTGCATTTAGCAAATGGGGAGGACCAGAAGGACTAGACCAGGAGTGGCAAAGGCGCGAGGAGATGAAAATCAAGCGTCGTGACAAGAAATATGAGGAAAAGATGAAAGAGATGAGAAAGAAGACAAGAGCTGAAGAATTCAACAGACGACTACGTGAAGGACGGTTTAGCGAGCACAAGCATCGGTTTTCACAGGCCGTTTCCGGTGGGGAAAACGAAGATGGACTCGAGATGGTAAAACGACAGTGCGTTGACTGCGGGTTTCAGCTGGAAGAACTGCTACTCTGAGCTTGGCTTCTTTAAGCTAAAGAATTGAAGTTCTTTGAAAGTTTATGTCCCATGAATCAAATACGCGTATATATACCTAATTAGGAAATATTCCTTTCAAAGTAAAGATATGTCACTTAATGTAAACAAACTAAATTTCAATCAAAATGCAAAGAGAATTATAAATTCAGTACTCAAATCAGTCAAGTTTGTTTTTTTGTTTATTCTGTAGGAAGATATTCGATCTCTCTGTGTGTATAGATCATTGAGATCAGAAATGACATCAGACAGAGCTTCGTCCAACCATCTGAGTATCCATGACTATATCCCTAATGAGCAGCAGCTAGTGTCGCAGCAAGTATACACTATATCGTCCAGAAGAGGCTCCATCCAGTCTGGTATTGGTGGTGCGTCTGGTATTATAGGTGCTGGTAACATTCTTGATCTGTTCAAATCCAATGGGACAGCTTCCCATGTTACAGATGATCACATTGACGGTAACAACTACGACGATGTAATCAATGAAACTATAGATGAGTTCACTCCTTTGAAAGCTGCAATTTCGAATATGAGATTCCAAAATCAGAACTTCTCAAATTTGACTGGTGCAGACGCTGATATCATATCGGCATTCTCAACAAGACGTCCAACATTGTCAACATTGAAAAGAATCAGATCTCATAGCACCATTCAGCATGTGCTTACTACTGGTGAGTTACCAGAAACTGAAACTGACCTACCAACTGAAACCAAAGTTTTGGGACAATATTCTTTGCCATTGATAATCACTTTTTTGCTGCAATATTCTTTGAATGTTGCATCAGTTTTCAGCGCTGGTAGAATTGGTAAAACTGAATTAGCAGCCGTATCATTAGCAGGTATGACTGCAAACATCACTGGATACTGTCTTTTCCAAGGCAGTTCCACTTCTTTAGATACGCTTTGTGCACAATCGTTCGGACGGAAAGATTATAGAATGGTCGGGTTGCATTTTCTGAGATGCACTATATTTATGTTATTATTATTCTTCCCAATTTCGTTTATTTGGATTTTTTTATCGAAACCAATATTAAGTTTTTTAGTTGATGACCCAAAGTTAGTTGAGCTGGCTGCTTTGTATTTAGGGATACTGGCATTAGGATTACCTGGGTTTATCCTCTTTGAGAATGGAAAGCATTATCTACAATCGCAAAATATATTTCATGCGTCAACTTACGTCATATTATTCGCTGCTCCATTGAACGCATTTATGAATTACTTTTTAGTCTGGGATTCAACTTATGGTTTGGGATTCATAGGTGCACCAATCTCCATTGTCATAACCAATTATCTAATGGCGATTCTATTATTCATTTACACTTTTAAAGTTGATGGCTATCAATGCTGGTGCGGGTTCACCAAGGATGGATTCAAAAATTGGGGCAGAATGTTGTCATTATCATATAATGGATGCATTGGTGTCATCAGTGAGTGGCTAGCATTTGAAATAATTACGCTATCAGCAGCAAGATTTGGAACCGTCACCTTGGCAGCACAGAGTGTAATTGCAACAATTTGTGTTTTGTTGTATCAGGTTCCTTTTGCAATAAGTATTGCAGCATCTACGAGGATCGCTAATTTTATTGGAGCTGCATCGAAGAAATCATCCATCACTGCTACACATGCTGCTTTGATAATCTCTGTCATTTTTGGAGTTTTAAATGCAGCTCTTCTGACTGTTTTCAGAGTCCCAGTTGTTGAGTTATTCAGTACAGATCCTGGAGTTATTGAACTAGCGTCTAAGATCTTACCACTAGGAGCTGCCTACCAAATCAACGATTGTTTAGCTTGTGTAAGTGGCGGTATATTGAGAGGTCAAGGCCGTCAAAGATTGGCTGCATACTTGAGTCTGGTTGCGTACTATGTGATCGCACTTCCAATTGGATTTCTTCTAAGCTTTGGGTTTGGTATGAAACTTTATGGTTTATGGTGTGGATTGACGATCGCACTGTTACTAATCTCAGTCTTACAGGCTTGGTCTGTATTGAATTCAGATTGGGATACAATCATTGAAACCTCCTTAAACGAAGCACTTGCTGAAAGTAATCTCCAAAGCAACGAAATCAGATCTATCATTTCACGTTCGGTTCACGATGAGCATCTATGATGGAATGTAATAACAAAGATACCATAGAGACGGATTTTTGGTGACAGCCGTCCTCTTCATTTTTTTTTTTCTTCTCAAATTTAACGTCTACGGATTGCTTAAAGGAATGTTACACTATACATTTGTGTGCATGCGTAAAGGTGTAGACAAATCGACATTTAGCAGTTATCATACAGGACCCTCATTTTTCTTTTTGATCGTAGTAATCATACCGGTGTAATTTCATAAATTGCCTAAAGAGAAATATATAAAAGATTTACTAGACAAGGAATTGAAAGTTTGAAAGTCAAAACTGATGTGCCCTATCGTTCAACGAAGTATCATTCTAATGGCATTAAAGGAGGGGGAGTATAGTTCTTCAAGAATTTAAATCCGATTGGTGGTGGTGGCTGGCTGACGATAGGTTTTGCATCGAATATATTTGCAGGCGATCCTCTTCGTGAGGAGGGTGGAGTTGGCAAAACCATCAATTTTGATGTCGAGGGAGAATTTATTGGGGTCAGCGGTAACTTTTCGTTGATGGATAATGATGATGTCGATAATGATGATGAGCTCGAGTCAGATCTGATGTAGGACGATAGAACTAACTCATAAAAATTCTTCACACCTGGGTATTGCAAGTAGTGAGATAATAGCCAGTCTGAGAGATTGAGTATTTTATCAACCAGCAAGTTTGTGAAATAGTGTATTGTCGTGTTTGTGATTGAGTCCTCTGGTATGATTATATCAGAAGAAAGTTGTAGGTTTGGATAGAATCTCGTCAAGAGGTTGAATATTATCTTGGCTAAATGAGCAGGATGCAGTTCGACTGTTTTCATTTCCAACAAGGATATTTCAGCCAAGAATCGTTTCAAATAGATGAGTTCTACTTTGGATTGTGTTACTTCCTCCATATCTTCATTGTTGACCTCAAATTGTATGAGGTTATTTTCATAAAAGTTGAGCAACCAGTTGTTCAATTGTGGTTCGCAAACATCCCAATTAAGGGTGTCCAGAATATGTCTCTCCATTTGGATGAACATTCCTTCATCGTAGGTTGAGTCCCCAGAAGCGTTGCGACCACCACATAGCTGCACCAGCTCTGAAAGTCTTGGGATTCTCGCTCTTGGGTTAGGTCCGTAGAACCGTCCACCAGTTGGGACGTTTGTGTTGTTGATGATATGGTTACAGCCTCCATAAGTCTTTGCACTTAGCCATAAACAGGTTGCTAGCACCAGCTGTGCTTGATCTTTGAGAACGATTCTCTTGGAGCAATATCTATCAAAGACTTTTGCTGCCTGGAAAAAGATGCCATTGGTGACCTTTGTTTTCAAAGAGATCTTGAGCAGGAATTGCAGCAAAGGTTCCCTTAGGTATTGTTTTATCTCTGGCTGCTGGTGGATCAAGCTGAGGTCCGGTTTGTAGTTGAGTGCTGTTTCGTAGAGGGAGACTGACAGTTCCTGTTTGTACTCATCAAGTTGGATCTTGTGTGCTACAAGTTCACTGTTTGACAATGTTAGAGGGTACTTCTGTTGGCTGGCTTGGACTTTAAGACCAGGCATTGTGTAAAGGGAGCTATGGTATGATGTACAGTATCGCTGCTAGTAGTTGTTGGAAATGCTATAAATGAGAGACTTGGGTAGGAGGAGGAGGAGGAGGATGACGATGAGGAGGTAGCAGAAAGAGCTAGCTGTGGATGACTTTTTGTTTTGGTGAAAAAAGCGAATGGAGAGAGCTAAGAGTATCTAGAGTCGGACTGAAGTTGAACCTGACTGGGCTGGAACGCTGCTGGGTATTATCTCGAACGTCTATACTTGAAGATGAACAACGAAAGGGTCTCAAAGGGTTTTTTAAATACAGAGATCAGAGATCAGGTGTAAGGAATGTGCCTGTCTGTTAAACCCTACTGGAGGCCCTTTGGATGTATCTGCTCTAAAATCTGGCTCCTGCTATGTCCGTGTTTTTGGTGTTTCTGGTGTTTTGCCTGGAGAATTCACACAGAATTTGAAGACGAAGGCACGGTATGGTTGAAAGTTGTTAGAGCAACGCGCTCAATCCGCAGCTTTTCTCAAACAGCAGAAACCAAAGAAAAGAGACACCATTGCCGTCACCATAGCCATACACTTCTACAAGGAATGTTTTTCATACTGCTTTACGTGTCTCTATTACTCCTCGCCTCCACCGCGCTCTCATCTCTTATGTAATTATCGTGTACTGCTTTTTCTTGCAATCGTCCCTTTTTGACTCTTTTCTTGATCCTACTCCCCCCCCGCGCCCACCACCAGCATAAGGCTTTCTGTCTCGCTGCTAAAAAGAAAGCCAAAACGCGCTTCGTTGCTGCAGAAACTTCTTTTTTTTTTACCCGGTAGGCAAAACAAAGAAAACTTTAAAAATTGGAAAACGTAAACAAAAGAAAAGAGAGATTACATAATAAATTACATAGCAAAGAATATGAGATTTGTGAAAAAATGGAATATTACATAATCTGCTACTAATCCGCGGCTGTCTTTGTTTACACTTTCGAGAGAGACTTTTGGGAGAAAAACAACCAGACATACATAAATGGCAACAACAACAATGGATGGATAAGAGGTGTTGGGGGAAGACAGCAAAGGAGAATGTTTTGGGGCAGACAGAACGAAGGTATGTTCTATGAAGACGAGAAGTTTTTAGGAAGAGCAGTATACTGACGCGGCGGGGGTTTTTTTTTGGGTACAGAGCAATCATCGCCTGGTTTAGCATCTTGGGCATTCAACTCCATCTTCAGTAAACAGACACCAGCATCGAAATACGCAAAGATGAAGCAGCAGGACAGCAATATGGCGCGCACGCCGCGGTACAAACCGAAGTATTATAACGATGACTCAATACTTGACACTAGAACACGGAAGAACGTGGCGTGGGGTGGTGAAGACTTCAAAATAAGACCTCGATCTTCGAGTTTCACAGACACGACCGTTGATCTGAACCGTGTTCCCAGATCGCGCACACATTTCGTCGACAACGATGGTTCCATACACTCAAGGGCGCGAACGAGCTACAAAGACGACATGTCTTTGCTTCCAGACGTTGCTCCGGAGGATGACGAGGACGAGTCTAATGTATTCCGCTCCAGGTATAATTCACGTTCAAGCGGACTCGACAACAAACGCTCGGCGCATTCTAGACTTCCTGAGTCATATCCGGGGAAATTTCCAAGCCCTTACATCTCAAGGACAGATTCGCCTTTCAGTAGTGCCTTACTGAGCTCGTCTGCCAACAAGAATTTGAGGAAGGCAGAATCGAACACCAAAAGAAACAAACATCTATACCTGGATTCTTCGCCTCCACTAGCGAATATCACCGAGCAGCACAAACCAAACCTCGAGTATGACCTCAAACGTAAATCGAAAGAAGAGGAGAAGCACATGGTTGAGCTGATGGATCAAAATATCGACGAACTAGAAGCGATAAGTAAACAAATCAAGAGCTTGAAGCTCCAGAGGAAAAGACAAGTATCCATTAATGAGTATAACGAGTTGAAGCGCGAGCTAATGAATGAATTAGAGAGAAGCAAAGAACTCTATGACTCCTATTATCAATTCGCTCTGAAGTATAGAGACTTGAAAAAAAAATATAAGTCGCTATTAGAAACATCGTCATCCCCTGGGATTTTACAGAGAGAGAACCATGAATTGAAGAAGAGGATCAGACTTTTGGAAGCCAAAGACCCAGAGAGCTCGAGCGACTTGAAAAAAAAAATTAAAAGTTTAGAGGTCCAGCTGGCAGACGATCGGGACTCTTATCAGAACAGACTCTATCGCTCAAACGAAAGGAACAGAATGTTGGAGCTTGAGCTTGAAAAGCTAAAATATCAACATAAGGTGGATTCAAAAAATGCACAGGATAGGATAAAGGGGCTGGAAAGAAAGCTGAGTTTCAGCGAAAACAGAGATTACAAAAGAGACACCTCTTTTGAGCCCTCAAGAAGGCACACATCCAATTATTTGAAAGAAAGAAACTATGATGACTCTATAGAGCTATTACTGGAAAAGTATCCAGATCGAGATAGTCTCAAGAAAAAAGACGACTTTCAGTACCTGAAAGCTAGCACAAGACCGAGAAGACCTATTTCCTTACAATTTACACCGGAGAGAAACAGGCTCTCAGCAAGAGACAAGCATTCAAAGTATTCCAATAGACTTTCACCTACAATAATGTTCAATTCCAGCGAACTATAATAGACACCAGCATCTCTTGTTACGATCAACAATGTAGTGGCCCTAATGAGAGTCCTCGCGAGCCCCATAACAGTCCAATGAGAAGAGCTGAGAAATTTCTTCAATTGGTGCAGCCTGGAATGGCACCATTGTATTCACTTAGTATGCCTCCCCTGACGTTATATACACGGAAGCATACAAAGTGCCGTTCGTTTTAGTTTGGGGCTTGAACATTAAACATCTTCGTTGTAGTCAAGAGTGAGTCTTAAGAGTCTGAGAGGCCTTATCTCAAACAAGTCTCACTCTGTGCTATTATCAAAAAACCGGCCTCGAAATTAGATTACAAAGAGTTCAAAAAAAAAACACAGAATAAATCATCGAAAAAAGGTAGTAAATGGTCAATAAATCAACCAATATTTATCATAAAATTATAGTGATCATAAAGAAAATTCATACAAATCCATTCAGAAACCCTTGCTCCATCAAATTCTCTTCTTTTCCTCGATTTCGATATTTAGCAGTCCGTCACGACTGATTACGATTTATGACTACTGAGATATCTCTAGCCAAGACGGCTGCGACGCCAGGAACCGAGTCAAATACTCCTAGCATACAAGGAATGACGATAACGAAGGATGGTTTCAAAGACAAAACCAAAGAATTGGACAAAAAAAGTGGGTCTAAGAGAATTGAGGTTGAGAATCTAGCTAAAGAGCTCAAGAAGAAACTTGGCACAAACTGGGATAAGTACCAATCCACCATTAGTCTTTTCCTCATGGGGAGACTATCAAGAAAAGAGCTGACGTCGACCCTTGATGAAATTTTGTTAGACTCCAAAATGATAAGAACCCACAACCAGTTGTTGTTAGCCAATTTAGCAAATTCTTTGAGAGATGGACCATTAAATGGAATAAGTTCGAACTCAGAATTCGGTAAGTTTGGTAGTAATAAGAAAAAAGGTAAGGTGAAAATTTCGAATCAATACGAAAAGTTGAAGAAGGACATAATGGCTTTACCCATTAAAGAACGACGTCGTATCAAATCAATTACGAGAGATTCCGGGAAAAAGACAATGGCCAATTCTGCGCTCACTTTTACAAGACAGGCATTATTACCAAAAATCCCATATGTGAGTGACAAAGAAAAAGTGGTCACGGGTAATACTGTCGAATGGACGCAGGATATAAGTCACAGCTTGCAAGCTTTGTTATCTACAGAGACATACTCTTTACCGGATATAGAGAACTTGAAGGTAAGAATGCTAGGGATAGCGAGAGAGCATGGACTTACGGGGAGTCTGAACAAAGACGCTGTAGAGATGCTATATACAGGGCTAGAGTTTTACTTGAAAAATCTACTGGAAGCCTCTATCGATACAGTTCGCTATAGAAAGAGAAAGTATACCCAGAATCTATTCGGAACTGATATTCATAATGAATCTAATAAAAAGCAGAAGGTTACACTGACGAATGAGGATTTAGTGGATACCATGCAACTATCACCATTCTATGTGGAACAGAACGGCACCATGTATAGACTGTTTGGCTGTCAACTTCATGATGATTCATACGTGCCGGATAAAACCTCGGTAGACTCATTACTGAAACCTAGAGATGAAGTCTTCAGAGATCTAGAGGAATCGAAGCTGAAGTTAAAATCGGATTCTTCCAAGACAGATGGTGCTAGAAAATCACAGGAGTCTAGTGCGCTCTCTGATAGCGCTAGTAATGCAGACAGCAATGCACAAAATCGATTACCAGACGGATCATCAAACAGCATTCAAAATGGCACACAGAGTGCTAGTAATGACAATAATGCTAGCGGCACCAACCCATTGTTGAGTACAAACGTGGGCACGAGAGACGAGTTGAAATGGTTAATCCACGATCTTCTTTCAAGTCACTAAAAGGATGGGATGCAGTTACTCTGCCTTGTAATTTAGATTTGTATAATTATGTGATAAATTTATTAATGATGGCTATAAGTTTTGGGTATAACAAATAACAGATTATCATGTATACACTCGTCTAGAGGGAGGAACGTTAACAGAGTTGACAAATTTGGCGAGGTTCAATAAATCTGAAACATCTTCAATGTTATCATTATTTTCGATATTGAAAAGTGACAAAACTTTAGTGTTTGAGTATAGGAAATGAACCAGCTGATATGTAGAAGAATTTGGAAACTCTTGATTGGAAAATTTTGTTTCATTGATCTTGTCAACAGACTGCCGAATCACATCGAAAGATTTAATCTTGGTCAAGTCTAATATATAGGTTGATGCACTGGTGGTCATGCCGCTTTCATCATTGGATCCTTCCACCGTGAGCTTAAATAAATTGGACGAATTATCAGGAGTCTGAACAGTGTTATGGAAATCTTGAGACAAATCCCTGATAATCGTTGAATTCAAGATCACAGCTTCATCTTCCAAGTTGATTTTACATGAGTCGTTGTTTTTCAGCAAATCAGTGTACCCATTCTCAGTAACATTTACAATTTGTAGACTATAGTTAAATTCCCAACTGTTCATTTTAAACTTCGGCTCCCTTTTTTGTAACGTCTTGATCATACTCTTCAATATGTCAATACTGAAGTTGGCATCTTCATATCCACATATGATGATAGAAACATTTGCGCCATTTAGATTACTCTCACAGATGCATGTCACTTCATCACTTAACTTACTAGGATTGACTTTGGAAGACAATATTTTATCGAACTCGAAAAATTCATGGTTCATTGTAAGCCCATTGTTCGCTTGATCGACTGGATACTGTAATACTGAGGAAGCTTGGTTTGTATCTAGAATCTTGACATACACTCTTAAATGACCTTTTAGCTCCTGAATTGAATTTTCGATACGTCTTCGTAGCTTTTCCTCTTTTTCAACCTTATCATGAATATCGTTATAGCGACTAAGAACATCTTGATGGTTCAAAGTTTTTTCCTGAAGGCTTTCATCAACTTCAGCCAGTGAAATTTTCAAATTTGAAATCTTGCGCATAAGGTCCTGCCTTATTTCTTTATTAGATTGAAGTATGCTACTATATGAGTCGATTTTTGTCTGAGTTTGAAGCTTCGCATCATTCACGAGATTTATTTCGTGCTTCAAAGACCGAAGTTCTACTTGAACCTTGCTCAACTCTTGTTGTTTTATCTCACGAGTCCTAGTAAGTTCTTCATCTTTTGACTCTTGAGTGTTAATAAAGGCTTCCAATTGAGTTTCCAATTCTTTCTTTTCTTTAGTCAATTTTTCGATAGTCATGTCGTTCAGGGATTTCAAGCTTGTTAAGAGCTTCTTCTTTTCATCCTCGAGTTTAAGAATCTCTTCATTAGATTCTTCATCCTTATAGGTCTGTGCTTTCTGCAATTCCTGAACCAACAATGCTTTGAACTCATCTAATTCTTTGAGGTGCTGATTTTGCTGCTCTTTCAACTCAACACTCTTCAATTTCCGATTGTGAGCCAGCTGTTTATTTATAGTCATCTGCAAATTATCATATTTATAATCTAAGTTTATGAGATTGATTTCGGTATCGCCAATCTTGCTCTTCAATTCATGATTTTTTTCCACTAACTCCATCTTCCTTTTGCTGAATTTTTCTATATTCTCATTTGTCGAATCTATTTCTTTTTTCAAGGATTCCAATTTCATTTTATCCGCTTGGAAATTTTTGAAAGCTTGCTCTTCTAACTGTTCCTGCTTTTTGAGTGCAATTGGATCTTGGTGCAATGAATTATAGCTGAACAGGGTCGACTTATGTGGTTTCTTATCATCTTTTTTCGAGTGCGAGAAATTGGAGCTCGCTTCAGATATGATTCGCAATTTTGAAAATGTATCTGTGTTGTAACTCGGCTGCATCCTAGTTGGGATTCCAGATATGGATGTTCGTTGTTTCTGTTTTAAGTTGAGTTTATGAGAAGTGAGATGTGGATCCTTAGCAGCGCTGTTACGCTGACTTGAAAAAATGGGGGAGTTATTGTACATCTCCGTCATATCGTTAAATGCCTTTCTATTCTTTATCGGGGGGCTCTCGTGAGCATATCTTGAGTTGGATACTGGTAGTTTTGACATCTTTATAACAGTATTATCACTTGTATCAATTGTGTTTCAGAACCGCTATATATCTAAAAAACAAAGGCAAATAAGTAGAGTGCTGCGTAATGAAAACTATCACTCCATGACCCAGTTTGCAAAGAGCACCAGCTATAGACCTGCCCGATATCGTAGGGTCCTCTTGATGGCGGATAATCTTTCTCTCTAGACATGAATGCTGTAAATGTAAACAAGAATCTAAAACAGCAGTTAGCATTACCCGGGTTTCAAAACATGCCCAAATTGGGTAAATGACACGTCAAGTTGGGTGCAGTAATGCATCTACAGCATGGTATTCTGAAGTCTAAATAAATAAAAATATGAACCATCCATATATATATATATATATCAACTAATATGGGATAACTCCAGCTAGCTTTAATAAGTCATCAGAGAGCTGAGGCTTTTCCAGCGGTTCTTTCCGATCCCGAGGGTCCACCTCACCGTTGGGCAAGGTAGGCACAAATCTTCTTGGATTGATATTATCATGAGCCCAGTGAGTTGTACCTAGCCAGTTGTCTAGAGCCTCCTTTTTACGCTCTAAAGAGTCTTTATCGGCAAATATCACTGGAGAGTAAGAAACATAAGTAATGGTTCTGATGGTGTCTGAATCTGGAGGAGCTGAATGATGGATGGTTCTAGAATCCCATAGGATCAAATCACCAGATTCTGCAATCACTTTATATGGCTTGATGCCTTTCACTTGCTCAAACCAGTGCAGCTCTTCATCTGTAAGCAGGTACCAATCTTTGTTTGTCCACTTAGATTTATCGGTTTGAGTTTCAACAAACTCTTGAAAATATTTATGGCTTTTTGGATAAACAATCAACCCGCCGTCTTTTTCGCCAGCATTAGATAGCTGCACAATTCCTTGAACACACTGAAATGTTTGCTTGAAAGGAGATTGGTCGATATGCTGCCACCTAGCAGAGGCCTCTTGAGGAGTATTTTTAGTACCAGGTAGATTGATATTGACCCCATCGAAAGATACCAGTAGTTCATCTGTTCCCCAAATTTTAGCAAACACATCTCTTACGGATTTCTCCTGTCTGATATCCCAAACTACTTTTTCATGGGAAAGGGCATATTGAGAATACACAGTATGAACTCCGTGGAATGGTAGGTTTTCATACGTCCAGGTTTCCCTGTTATCTATATCCAGCGGAGTATTGAAAGATGTCAGCCACTTGAGTAGTCTCTGCTGATATTCAGCAGATTTTCCCTTGCCTAGAACATTCTTCACAACAACATACCCATCATCTTTCAACTGCTGTCTCCAATCTTGATAATCTTGGCCTTCAAAATTTTCTCCATACTCTTTGATAATCTTTAGCTTCTCTGGGTCCGTGTTCTTGAAAGACAAGATATGATTCTCCGGATGCTTAATAGTGGAAGCTGCGGCCGTAACAGTAGTTGACATAGCGGTGAAAGTGCACTGAATAACGGTGGTTGTGGAATCTGCGCGTTAACTAGTATCTGCGCCGAAAGTGGAGGACTAATTGGTTATATAGTTACGGATCATGAAACTGTGGTTCTTTTCAGCCCTGGGCTGCACGAACGGCTTAAATCCTGCCACAAAATACCTTGCAATATAGGATAATTGCGCCTTTGGAAGACTTTGTGAATAGTAGGGGAGTACACTGACCGGATATCAAGTCATAGCTTCACTCTCCTCCTCTTCGGCCTCTGTTTTAGGGGTATCTATAGATTGCTGATACCAAACGTTCGGTGGACGGTGATCAAAACTGAAAAATTTCCCAAATAGGATATTTTTCCGAGTTTAACAGTAGTGCTTTATATCACTGCTGAATACTCTTACCTGGGTGTTTGAGCTTTGTAGTAGTATCTAAATTACCGATACACTTATACCAGGTTGTCTACTAACATCAAGGCACTTCAAGATGCAAATTTTAGGCAGAACGAGAAAAATTCGAGTTCTCAAACACTATAGGCGACTGAGTCCGAGATTGCGAATGGCCAATCAGAGCGCATATAGTAAGCAAGAATTAATCGATCAGTGTAATACATTCGAAACAGCTTTGAAAATGAGAAGGCAATTGCTTGCGTTGAATACACGGGCTGTTCCGCTGGAGGGTTTATATACATGTGTGTGTTGGAATGGCGAGGAAGTGCAATTGATAACAAGTTGATCGGATCTGTGAGACAGTTGGAGTGGAGTGCGAATATGCTTTTATACTTGTGACTATATGCTCAAGTGATTGTGATAGTGATTGTGGTCCAGGTCGTTGACAAGGAATCATGAGAAGTCAGAGGACTGCAGGTTTCTAGTCATGGCAGGTAATGCAACCCTTATTCCATCGATGTCTTTACTCATCTTTATGCAGCAGCCTAATCTCGAGGTTTCTGTCAATCCAAAGGCCAAATCCAACATATCGTTCTCGTCGTCATCCGGCTCAGGTAATAAGTCGTAGAAATCAGGATCCACAATAACGTGGCACGTAGAACATGCACATGAACCACCGCACGCCCCTTCCATATCCAAATTATTAGCCTGTGCAATATCAAGAACAGTGTCGCCTTCGGCAACCTCGTATGTCACCTGCTCACCATCTTTTGTTATGAACGTTATATGCAGCTCCTCCCCTGGTTTGGCTTTATGCAAATGCCCATGGCTTTTTATCAGCGTCGTAGAGAAGTTTCTGTTGTATCTGAACTGATTATTATTGGTATACTTCATATTCCATATTATCTGGCACCTTGGAACCTTGCCAGCATGCCCTATTGAAAAAGTTCTCAACGCGAAATGACTAGAACGTAGTCCTGACTTAAACATGATGCTGCTCCTCTCTTGAATATTCACAAAGACAAATAGCGAAACATAAAAAATAAAGCTATTGACTCTATATATTTTTTTTTCTAAGCTTCCACTTGATGACTTAGAATTTTTATCCAAAAAGCCGGAATCGAAAAGATAATCGGCCTTCTTTCCGAACATGGAAATACGACTTAGTCATCACGTGCACAGAGCCGGGATTTCTATATTTGGACAAATTCGTACTTCTTTCAAAAGGAGAGCTTCAAAAGCTGATGATTGAGATTAGCTATATTGGGCTCAACTTGTAAGGTATAAAGACCAGATAAACCATGTCAAGCCAGAATTTACTAGACTCGTCCAACAGCGAGCTATTCACTACATATGAAGCGGACTTCCAGGTTGCGTACAACGACTCGCAACAGAAATTGTCGCAAATACCAGATTTGGATGGAGGTGAGTGTCAAGTTGCCATTATATTCGAACCAGAGCTTTGAGCATTAGAAAGTAACACATTGTTTGCATAGAACCCCGTAAAAATGCGATGCAGGATGTTGAAAAGGGTACAGATGAGTGTATTGAGATTGTATGTTATTCATTTTGTTTCTTAGAATTCCTAGTTCTTTATTAACAGATGGTTTTTGTTTCTTTTTAGTTGGATCAACTAGCAATTGAAGTGCAGAACATACAAAGTGGAGCTAGATCGTCCTATAACGCCAAAATCAGGGCTTATAGATCAGATGTTGACAACCTGAAGAAGCGGTTGAAGAAATTAATGGATGATGAAGACCGTCGAGACTTATTTGGCTCAAATTTCCAGTCGTCAAACGATCAGCGTTCCCAACTGTTGAAATCCAACTCAGCTTTGGAAAGAACCAGCGAAAGATTGAGAGAGTCATCTAGAGTTGCTGCAGAGACCGAACAAATTGGTTCAAATATAATCTTAGATCTACGTGGGCAAAGAGAACAGTTGAATAATTCCAGAAATACATTATTTGAAGCTGATGGATATGTCGATAAGAGTATTCAGACATTGAAGAGCATGACTAGAAGAATGATTGCAAATAAGTTTATAAGCTATGCCATCATTGGAGTGTTGATACTCTTGATTTTATTGGTGATTGCAAGTAAGTTTTGGTGAATATTTAGTGCGTTTATACGGATTGGCTTTAAAACATTATTTTTTATGTATGTGCTTCAAATTCATCGCTTGAAATCTCATCTTCATCTTGATCGTCATCTCTAGTACTGAATCTACTAATTGCGTTTCTGATATGCTCAATTACTTTCTTCTCATGATTTTCGTCTTCTTCGCTAGTGTAGCCGGTGCTATTGTTGGAGGTGACTCTTGAGATTGTGTTCGATTTGTTAATACTAGCTAACGCCTCACTTTCTTCCGGACTTAACTCCAAGGCTTCTGCAGTGAGATTCATCAAACTCTTAGTTGAACGACGTCTTTGTAATTTACCAGGCAATGGACCAGATTTTGGAAAGTAAGAATCTAGTTGAAATTCATCGTTAATTAGCGTATTAGCCTTCTCAATTCTGGATTTCAAGTTGAGTCCAGTGTCTTGTATTATCTTTGCAATCAATGAGGTCCAACCACATTGATGCGAAGCGCCTAAACCACGTCCTGAATCGCCATCAAAATATTCGTAGAATAAGACTAAATCTTGGAAATATTCATCATGATCCAAGAGGTCATCTTTGCCATTATAAGCTTTTCTGTTCTCTTCATTAGCAACGAAAATGTTCGACAAGCGATGCTGTAAAAACTGAGCAATTTGAGCTAAATTCATCAGGTTTCCCGAATTCGTTGGACATTCAACTTTCAATTTTGGACCGTAGTAAAGGAAAAATCGCTGCAATGCTTCGATGAGCAGGAAATTTATTGGGAACCAAATTGGACCTCTCCAGTTTGAATTTCCTCCGAAAAGTCCTGAATCAGATTCCCCAGATAAATAGGATATTTTGTACTCTGAACCATTGACGTTCATCTTGAACGGGTTCTTTTCATGGTATTTTGAAAGAGAACGGATCCCATAGTCTGATAAGAACTCGTTCTCATCCAACATTCTTTTCAAGATTGATTTCAATCGATCTTCATTTACTAAGGCTAATAGCAAACGTTCACCGACACCTTTATTTGTCATACTTGCGATGTTTCTATTAGCAAAGTTCGATCTATGGTTGATAAACCAGTCTAATCTTTTCTTGAAACTTGGAAATTTGTTTAGTAGCTGTGGTTCTAGAGTTAACGAAGCAAAGAGCGGAATGAGTCCAACCAAGGATCTGATTGGAAGCTGTTGTTTATGTTGTCCCCCGTTCCAAGTTATCGCGTCGTAATAAAATTCATCCTCTTCATTCCACAAGGATTGCTGGTTGCTGACCACAGCGTCATCAGTTGATTCTGCAAAAGTCATGGCATCAGAGATCAAAAGGAAATGCTCGAAAAACTTTGAAGCAATATCCTCATAGACGGGCTTAGTCTTCGCCAGTTCCAAGGCAATGTTCAGCATCTGTAGACAGAAAAACGCCATCCAGCCCGTTGAATCGGCCTGCTCTAATACTCCACCAGTTGGTAGAGGTTCTGATCTGTTGAAGATCCCGATATTGTCGAGTCCCAAGAATCCACCTTCAAACACATTATTCCCATTGTGGTCTTTTCTGTTGACCCACCAAGTGAAGTTCAGAAGCAACTTTTGGAAAACACGCTCCAGGAAGTTATCATCTGTAGTTCCATACATCTTTCTCTCCAGTTTATACACTCTGTACGTTGCCCATGCATGTACAGGGGGGTTAACATCACTAAAATTCCATTCATAAGCCGGAATCTGTCCATTAGGATGCATGTACCACTCTCTGGTTAGTAGATCAAGCTGCTTTTTTGCAAAGCTAGGGTCAACTAATGCCAGTGTTATACAATGGAAAGCAGTGTCCCAAGAGGCAAAGAAGTTATACTCCCACTTATCAGGCAGAGACAGAATATCCTCAATGTACATATGCTTCCACTCCTTGTTCCGCCCATTAGCACGGTTCGGGGCGGGTTTCGGTTCAATTGGATCACCGTGGTACCAATCCTGCTGAATGAAGTGGTAGAACTGCTTTGTCCAAAGCAGCCCAGCAAACGCCTGACGCTGAACCAGTCTCAGTTCGTGGGATATCGGGAGTGGGTTGATACGCCAATAAAAGTTGTTGGCTTCTACTTCACGGCGTGTGAAAACTTGGTCAAAACTCTCCTCGTCAATCTCCTCCAAGGCGCTCTTCGTGAATTTGTAACGAATAGTGACGTAGTCATTGGGTGGCACACCACCATCGTCGTCAAAGGAGAACCAGGCAGCCGCCTTTGTACCTGTCTGTGCAGGGTTCACGGCATGCTCGTCTTCATTGATAATATACTCGTGGAAGGCATCCTTTGTGTACTTTGAAAGTTTGTTCTCCTGCTTGTACAACGCCTCGCGGTTCGTCTCATTGTCCGTGAAAATCAGCTCAGGCTCCACATCTGGGTGGTTGGGTGTCAGTCCTGGCGCAGGCGCAAACACCAATCTTCTTTTGCCATATTTCTTGTGGTCAACCTCAATGGTGTTTTCAGCAGCCTCAGAGAGCGCTGGCTTGTACGGATCGTGGCCCCAAGCCCAGGTGTTTCTAAACAGAACCTGTGGAATCAAATGCAACGGCGCTGCCTTGTCTGAACGATTATACGCGGTGACTCTGAATAGCAGCTCCTCGTCATCGTCTTTCGCCATCTCGAACACAACGTCAAAATACTCGCGTCCGCTCTCCCCAAGCACACCAGTGTCTACAAGCTCATACTCGCTGTCCTCAAATCCTCTGCGAGCATTCTCGTTGACAAGGTCCTCGTAAGGGAACTGCGCATGGGGGTACTTGTAGAGCATCTTCATGTAGCTGTGCGACGGCGTGTTATCGAGATAGTAATACAGCTCTTTCACGTCCTCACCATGGTTCCCCTGAGGGCCAGCAAGTCCGAATGGTTTCTCCTTGAGTATACGGTCCTTCTCGTTCCAGAGTGCCAGCGTGAAACAGACAAGCTGATGGTTGTCGCTCACACCGCAAAGCCCATCTTCACCCCAGCGGTAGGTTCTGCGTCGGCTCTCTTCAAAGCCAAAGCTGTGCCACGCATCCCCATCCGGCGAGTAGTCCTCCCTTACAACACCCCACTGTCTCTCGCCAACATACGGCCCCCAACGACGCCAGTACTTCTGCTTGTGCTTGTCCTCCTCTAATCGATGTTCTTCAGCTGTCAGACCAGCAAGCCCAGATAGTTCTGTTCTCGGAGTGCGTACCATCTTCAAACGTATTCTATAGTATATCTATTTGCTCAACCCTGCGTCCACAGTACCTTACAGCGTGCAATTGGGGCGTTGATCGACTCTATTCCTATCAGATTCTGGTCTTATTTTCTATACACTCAATGCTCTATCTTCTATTCGTTCTTTTTCCCTGTTTATATAATATGTCTATTTAACCTCCTTACAAACATTTTCCCTTTTCAATCAAAGCACTGTGTAAATCCGGAATAGCAATACTGCAGCACTTTTTTGAATTTTGTTTTTGGCCCATTCAACTATACGTCAGCAAAATGGAGTGTATGGGTCGATGCGATGCGGAATACGAGGCTCCCTTTCCACAGTATAGTAATAGAGCGTTAATTAATCTCAGAATCTATTCTTTGGATATTGGTTCTTATTTTTTTAATTTTTTTAATTTTTTGTTTTTTCATCTCCATCTTTTATACTTGCTTCATTTCGCCGATTCCTACATTGCGCTCATAATTCGTTGTATATCACTTACATAAAGACTAAACTAAAGCCCTAGCTGCTTGCCCCCTTTGTCTCTGACACCATCTGAGCTACCAAAGTTGTTTTTGAACGTGACTGAATCTCTGATAACTGCGATTCTCATGGTTGCCAACAAGTTGTGTGCGGCATTAGAATGCAGATAAACTCCTCCGTTGAATGCTCTGGTTGCGTCTTTACCTAACGATGCCAACAGCAAAGGTTCACCACCTGGATGCTCAGAGATGTATCCTGTAACGTCGTGAACGATTCCATTGACAATGACCAATCCTTTCTTGTCTTTGCATTTTTCCAAGAATTCACTCTTGTCCCATACAGGCAACTGCGATAACGGTGCACCCCAGTTCAACTTTGCTCTCATAGAATCGATTTTCTTCTGCTGCTGTTGGACTAAACCTTGCTCAATGGCGTTTTGTGAGAAAGTTTTCAAATCGTAAGCTAGGCCAACTTTAGAGGAGAAGAAAATCAAGAGTTTAGTTGGGTCATATTGGTACCACTTGATGGCGTTTCTGTAGTCAGTTGGGAACTCGTGATGGAAATTGTGGTATCCTTCTCCGAATGTAACCAAAGCCGTTAGAAAATGGTCTCTTGGTGTTCTGCGGTCGTCAAATGGTTGAACACCAATCCAGTGGGCCAACGAGTTAACACAGAACGTAGCCTGCTGAATGGCAAAAGCTCTTAGGATACCAGCATAGACGAACCCGCCCAAATAGTCATCAAAGAAGTAACCGCAGAGCAGCGTTGGGAAAATAAAAGCCATGAATAGCATGATCCCCAAGTAATGACGATGCTGGACCCTGACAATCCAGTCGTCAATCAAGTCAGAAATGTCGGCTCTGGCCTTGTGTTTAGGGTTAGGTTTCACCATCATCCAACCTAGATGCGAATACCAAAACCCTCTTCTAGCATCATATGGATCCCTTGGGGTATCCGTATATCTGTGGTGAATTCTGTGTGAATGTCCCCACCATTTGATCGACCCTTCAATTGCTGCAGCGCCAAACAAGGCATAAAAGATTCTTAATGGGGCCTTAGCCCTGTACGCCTTGTGCGACCATAATCGATGATACCCACCAGTGATTGAAATCCCGGCAAAAGAGTATAAGATTATGGCAGTTATGGCAGTTGGCATCTTTAATGGCACTTTAGGAATAGAGGCCAAGCCCAAACATGGAATGAACAACACTAATATGAAATTCAACCAGTTAACATGCTGGTGCCAATTCTGTAGAGTCCATGGCATCTCGCTTATATGTTTCTTCTTAGCGTACTTGGCCTTTTCGGCTTTGTCTTGTTCCAGCAAACTGTTGAGATTACCATCCTCAAAATGTGGTCGTGTCATTTCTTTCGAGCCCATCATTGAACCAAACCCGTTGACTATCCTCTTGGTTTTCTTGTTGGTACCGGCCGCAATTATGTTTGCCTTTAAAACATCAACGGTCTCTAGAACGTCTTCATCCTGAGCACTTGGCTTTTTCTCTTCAAAGGTACTCATTTTCTGTGCAGTGGGTTATTTATAGATAGATATATATGTATAGATTGTATGATCTTTCAAACAAAAAGATACTGGGAGACTGCAGATTCAAGTTCAAATTGAGGCTTGAGCAGTGTTAAATAATGATTATGGTGGTGGTGGTGGTGGTGATGAAGATGATGCTGATGCTGATGCTGATGGTGGTGGTGGATGTCCCTCTCTGGTTGTGAAATTCAGATAAATGTGGCCAAAGACCAGATTAGGGATTAATACAAAAAGACGATAAAGCCCTGAGTGCGAAGCTGGTGGTCAAACTGAACTGTCGAGTGCGGTTGTGAGTTACAGCAACTTAGAATAACAGTGCTATTCGACAATTTGATGATTGCAGGCTTCTTGACGTTTTATGGAAAGAATATAGAAAGGTGTGAAGTTGGTTCCCGTCATAAAATTTTATACAAGATGTAGAATCCCAACAAAAAAAATGTTGTATGGCAGGAAAAACCAAAGAAGCCAAAAAAAAAAAAAAAAAAAAAATCAAATTCAAATTGAGGCAGCAACAACTGATAAAAGACAAAAAGACAGTTAAAATATCCCGAATAGGAAACAATACTGTTTTGAGCGGGTGTGGCGGTGCCACATATATATGTATATGTTGCTTATCGAGTGCGTAACCCACTGAGCCAATGTGGCTAGGGGGGCGCGAGAAGAGCACTACTACGTCGACAGGCAGAGAGACCGAGACCGACACAAAGACAGGGCACAGTTATAGGCAGAGAAGTGGCTGACCCGATGAGATCGACTTGAGACCGAATCTCAAATCCAACAAGTTAATCGATGAGTCGGACGGTAAGAGACAAGGCTTTGCCAAAAAAAGAAAGAAAAGGGACCCAGAGAGAGAGAGAGAGAGAGAGAGAAGGACATGTGAATGACATGCCAATAAGTGTATGTGGGTGGTGCTGGTGCAAGGCGGGACGGAAAGGCTCCTGCTGGGATACTAAACACCATGGCCAGTCCCGAGCAGTTCCGCGCAGTTAAGCCGTCAGTCCCCAGTAGACAGGCACACAGACATTGAGGAAACACGCCATTCCTCTGCTGTCATCTGATTTACCGATATAATTTAATCTCTTTCACACGTAGCACAATAGCAAGTTCGCTGAGACTGAGACTGAGACTGAGACTGAAACAGACAGCTCTCTCACGTTCCTTCGTTCCGCCGTTCTAGAACTATCTGTGGTCGGTTCGAGTCACACCGATGCCTATTTATGGTTACATAATCCAGTAGTACTTCGTTACATAATCGATTTTTTTAATTTTTCAATTTTCCAATTTTCTTTTTAACAACCAATTAACTTCCTAAACCAGACACTTTCCCCAAAACGGACAAATGTTTTCATTTGCTTCTCTTTATTTTTAGATTTCGGGCATTTTTGTAAACAAAAATTTTTATAAATTGTAGCGATTTTGGGATCTCAGCTTTTCCATAAACCTCTCTGGGTTCACGAGATACAAGTAAAGCTGATACTGAAAGAATGCGTGTGTCGACTCTATTACTTTCCTTGGCCGCTGCTGCATCGTCTGTTCAAGCGATCGGAGACGTACGTATTGCACGATACTCGAGCGTGCTCGGGATTGTTGTGTGGTGAGGTTGAAAACCTTGCCCCGAGATCCCTTGTACTATTGTTATTGTTGTTGTGTTTTGCATTGTGTGAAATTATATGATACTAACAACAACTGTGTTTTTTCTTTTAGTTGGCAGTGAACATTGGTGTTAAAGATAACGATGGTAACTGTAAAACTGCTGACGAGTACACTAAAGAATTAGGAATCTTGAAGTCGTATACTACAAAAGTTAGAGTCTATGCTGCTTCGGATTGTAACACTCTAGAGATCTTGGGTCCTGTTGCTGAGGAGAATGGGTTCACTATATTCCTTGGAATTTGGCCGACAGACGACACCCACTTTGCAGCTGAGAAATCAGCTTTGCAAACCTACCTACCAAAAATCAAAAAATCCACAATCGAGGCTATCACTGTCGGTTCTGAGGCTTTGTACCGTGCCGATCTTACAGCTTCTGCCTTGGCAAGTGATATTACAGCAGTCAAGACTTTGATCAAAGATATCTCAGACAGCGATGGTAGTTCTTATGATGGAATTCCAGTCGGTTTTGTTGACTCCTGGAATATTTTGGTCGATGCAGCTGCTCAACCAGCCATCGAAGTCTCAGACGTTGTCTTTGCCAACGCCTTCTCCTACTGGCAGGGCCAGACTCAAAGCAACGCATCCTATTCGTTCTTCGACGATATCATGCAAGCTTTGCAAACCATCCAAACATCAAAAGGTGAAACCGATATCACTTTCTGGGTCGGGGAAACTGGATGGCCAACTGAAGGTACCGCCTATGAAAGCTCGGAACCAAGCGTTGATAACGCTGCTGCATTCTGGCAAGATTCTATCTGTGCTCTCAGAGGCTGGGGTGTTAACGTCATTGTATTTGAAGCTTTTGACGAAGCTTGGAAACCTGATACCTCTGGCACTTCAGACGTTGAAAAACATTGGGGAATCTGGGATAGTAGCTATAACTTGAAATATTCCCTTTCTTGTGACTTCAAATAAATACCCACTTCTACCGATTTGTACTACCTCTCTAGTCAAAGAATATATATTTTATTATAAAAAAAAAATAAATTAATGATGATAATAATAACAATCATGCACATATAAATTGTGGGTTCTCGTGTTCCCAGTAGTGCAGCTATATCCATTGTAGACAGCTGTTTTAAGCAGAGACTATCCACTTCTAAACTCAAACACACCATGGGAAGCCCAGCTCTATGGATTCTATATGCTGCCTTTTAGAATGTACATAATCTTGTAAAAAAAAATAAGCTTCATCGAATTTGCTCTATTCCAATGCTCAAACAAATAAACAGAATGCTCGCAAAAACATGCCCCTCTATAATATCAACGCTTCCAATAATCAAGTGGGTAACGAATTACTTCTTGACAAATATCAGTCGATCTACACTTTCCCCAAATTATCAATCTGTGCTAATAAATCATCATCAATCTCTTGCTTTTCCTTAGTCACCGCATCCTCTTTCTCTGTGAACCCGACATTTGAAATCCATGCCAACACCTGCTGAACGTAACTCTTGCTGTTTGGGACAAAGTGGCCCCCCTGATGTTTCAACATTGTTCGTGTTTTCTCATTAGAAGCGTCCCATAGCTTCAAGCTGCGTTGTTCCTCAACCACAGTATCCAGCTCTCCTAGAACGTGCAACGTTGGCACTTGGATCTTCCCTTCATACCACTCATCATACCTAGTAGGCTGTAGCTTGAATCCACTATACAGAACTGCGAATTTCAAGTTTGGTACGTATCTCTCATGCTTTGCGCTCAAGATACCAGCTAATCCAGCACCTTGACTAAAACCTATGATCCCCACAACATCATCATCTACGTGTTTCTCGACGACATCAAGCGTATCGGAGATGTCGTATTCCTTATCTGTGTGCAGCCACCATCCATACAGCTCGACGTCTTCGCTAGACTGCTCATAGAGCGCATCGTTCGTCAGTCGATAAGGAGCTTCGACATATTCGGTCTCGTACCCTAATTTGTGGAGCGCCTTTCTGAGAGCTCCAGTTTTTGCTGAGTATATCGCCGCCGACTGAGCATAGCCGTGTAGGAAGAGAATCTTGGGCATACCCTGGAAAGGTATCAGACGCTGAATCTTTATGTATCTTTGTCAATAACGTTAATGCAAATATATATCGTTTATTTTTTTCGCCAAAAGAGAAAAAAACAGTAGCATCAAGATAGAACAGAGCTATAGATTCTTTAAAAGCAGTCTATTCCGCAAACAAAAGCTTGATAAATCAGTTGACTTAATTAACGTTATACAGACGTGCGTGCATAAAGACATGTGTTTTTATGTACCTAAATATTTAACATGTCTTACTGTATATCATCATCGTTATTATTATTATTATTATTATTATTATTATTATTATATGGGGCTGTGGCTCATTACGCAGTATAGCCTTTACTCAGCTTTTTCAATACTTTTGCAGCTTCATAAACTACTGCCCAGCGTACCGTAAACAAATGAGCTGATATTTCATCAATAATGTTCTTTATGTGTGGTTCTGCAGTCACTTGTAAGTTTCTCAAGTTCTCAGTCTCGTTTGTAACCAGAGATAAGAATTTTCTCATAGAAGTCTTCTTATCCAAGATATCAGATTGATAAACTTCGTGATCTTTTTGCAATATTGTGAAAAAACTCCAACAAGTCAAAACTGCAATATACAAACACCACGGATAATGGAACGTTCCATCAACCTGCCAATTTTCCAAATTCGTTAATCCACTTCGAAGTAACTGTGCTGCGCTGATGACAGCCTGATCAGATACACCAACCTGGTTCACCCATTTGATTACCAGATCTCTCGCATGATAATATTGCGGTGATCCACGGCTTGCTGCTGCAAACATTTGAACGTCGTCAAAGTTTGTCCATAACAGCAGCCTTGCCGTATAGTACATTGTATTATTGGTCGTCAAGAACTTCACAAACCGTTTTTTATTCTGGATCGATTCCTTCCCCGAGATTTTCAGCATCAGGTTTCTTGAAAACTTGTCGAAATCTTGTTTCCAATGATCATATGCTCTGTTCATTTTAAGCTTCCATTTAGGCTGCTCGCAATCCGTGATGAAAACTTCTCTTTTACTCATGTCGATTGCAACACCTATCAGTCCATGCAGTATTAGAACTCTGCATAATGAGTTGAGTCCTGGTAAGACAATTGAGCAATTTAGAAATTCTTTCAATGCTCCAAAGAATGTGGGAGCTCTACTTTCAAGTCTTCTGTGTATAATCCAATCTTTTGCACTCATCGAGTTCCAAAGGTTGAAGTCAGAAGGTAGCTGTAAATTCAGTTCAAATGGATTGATACAAAGAGTTTGATCAAAGAGCAATGCATTTTGAACATCCCACAGAAACGTAAAGAACGTCACTCTTTTGATCGATTCTAGTTTCACCCACTTCATCCAAGATTGATCCAAATCATTCTCTTCTTCAACAGAATAAGGTGCGATGCATACTGACAAATATCCGCAATTCTTGAGAAGGTTGGTCAATAAATTATGGAATAGCAGCGAGGTTCGGTATTGGTTCAGCCCTGCTCTTTTTGTGCCAAAGACCTCGATCAACAACAATGACTGCAGCACCCAGATCTCCGGATTAGCGCTGAAATGCTCAGAGCTCAACAGCGCGCCTCTCAGATGGTCGTGGAGAATCACTGCTGATTGATGGATAGATTTCGAGCAATACGAGGCCCCTATCAGTATCAAAGACAGCGTTAAAACTGGATTAGAAGTATTTGGATTGAAGGTTATGGAATGGATCAGACTGTAAGTAGCGTTGAAGTTCGTGAAGAACTTTGTTAAACACTGTTGCAGAGATTCCAGCTGTAAGAACTCTGAAGTCTGACCAAATTGAGATGCTGAAGATGTGTTTGACGTGATCGTCATCACAAAGCTGGCGATTCTCTTTTGTGTTTCGGGAGTTATAGTGAGGAGATTGTTGCTAGTGCTATTGTCGCTCGGAAGAAGAGCTGGGAAGTAGTTGTTAGTATTCACAGGGATCGTTGACAGAACCGATATGTCTGCTGAAGAAGGCACATATTGGGACGGATCGAAGTTGAGTAATGGATCGATGCTTTCAAAGTCAGCTGTTCCTACAATAGGAGCTCCTGTAGCTTCCTCGAATATCCACGAGTAGTCCTGAAGAGTGGCATGGGGATAGCTGAGCGAGTCCAGCGATGACTCCAATGAGGATTCTGTAGAGGTGACACTACCAGCTATGGAGTAGGATGAAGAACTGAGAGAAGATGCTGATGCTGCCGATGAGGATGACAACGATCTTATCTCTTTCTTCTTTTTCTTCTTCGAAGTGTACCCCAGCTGTGGATCCCATACGCGCTTTCTGGTGAGCAGCACTCCCCTTCCGCAGCCACCAGCCTCAGCATCCTTCTGCTCATGGCGCCGAGCATGGCGCGAGAGTAGGTCTTTACGTGCAAATTCGGAGGAGCAGCGCGAGCATCTCAGCCGGCGGGAGCTGTGGTTCAATTTGTGCCTGTCGAGGTGATCCCTCCGGGCAAAGGACTTGCCACAGCGCTCAAATGGGCAAACATGTCTAGAACCGTTCATTCCTCTTGAAGACAACTCGGACTTCTCCTATGTTCGAAGTGATAGTGATGACGATAGCCGACCACTTTAGCAACATGGGGTCTTATGGAAGGTGGCACTCATCATTTATATGGGAACAGCTCTGTTCCAAAGCTGTAAATTCCTCTTACCTTCCTCTGCTTTCCGCCGCTTATCATGCTTATCTTGCGGAGCAGAGTCCCAAAGCGGTATCTCGCACGTGAAGTCTAGGCCAACATGTGTCTCCGAGTATTATCAAATCTCGTTCCGATCAGCAAATATAACTAGATGAGGGACTCATAGGACCATTTTCGAAAAAAACATACCCTCCCCCATGGGGGATTGCGCAGAAAGCTCGCTTTAAGGATAGCTGTAATTTTTGTTCCAGCCTAGCTCTTGGATGAAGTTGATGAGCTATTGGATCTGTAGACGAGACGACGAGGGATTTGATTGTCAGTGCTCTCAACTACGAGACTCTGAGTTTCTTTGTTCTCACTTCTTCAAACCAGATTGACGGAACAACTAGTCCTAGAGGAACGGCTTGTATCATTGGGTCTAGGATAGGGCGTGGTACTAATAGTGGTAAACGATGCCCGACTATACAGCAAAACTGGAATTCAAGGTAAGCGCCCCCACTACGCTACAGATGAGTTGGGACAACATGAAGTGGCTATAATATGCTGCTTTCACATGTCTTTATAGTTAATTTGCATCTTTCTCTTTCTCTTGACGGGGGTATTCAGTAAAACCAAAGCTCGATTCCCAGTATTTTGAGAACTTCATCCTGGGAAGGGAAGCGTTTTGGCTCCGATCGGTGGAGTGTCCCTTTTCTTGAAATCATCTGAAATGTGATCCATCCGAGCAAACTCAAGTCTTCCATGCTGATTATTGTGCTAAATCAGGCGCTCCTGCACCAAATTAGCATGCGGTTTACCGGACGCATCAGGATGAATAGTTGAAAGGAACATAAATTCTTCATAGTTCTCGATGATATGTAGTTAAAGTGATCGCTCCAAATGTCTTCTAAACCACGATCCTTTAGCTGCTGTTAGACATCTTTATAATAAACATCAACAGTGGCGAGTCATCTCGATGCCAGTTTGCACAGATTTCCATTAATCCCATTTCCGAGCCTCTAACAAAAGGTTTCGTCCATGTTTTGGCTTCTTTACTGTAGTGAATGTTGACCTGCGAATACGCCAACTCATAGCCAGCAAGGTAAACAGTCATGAAGTGGCTTTAGATGATCACACTCGATCCCATATATCAGCAACATTTCTACACCACTGACACTTGTTCCCCAACGAGGTGCCATTAAACCTTTTGGAGGTTTCTCACAAGACTCGGACAATAGTCCAAACGTGTGCTATGAAACATCTCTCTGTTGTCCCATTGTCCTATCGACTGATTTCTCGTGACTGTGACCATGTAACCCAAATTCATGGCCTTTATCACGGAATTATGCAGAGGATTCCCGGAGGGTCTCAAGTGAATGACAGTGAATAAAGCAGGCGGCTTTGATATTGCACCTGTCAAACAGTTCCGATCATTTACGAAGGCCAATTTTGCCTGCCCATACACCTCTGGCAATCTCGTTCGCACTATCTTCTCCACCATGTGAACTGAACTGTAAATAATAAAGACCAACTGTTGAAGCACAATTAAGCTATGGAAAAGATCTTGACTCATTCTTACCATCCCCCATCTGTAGTAGTCTCAATCCTAGAGTAGCACAAAGGTACCATAACGTTATACGCCGGTGATCTCTAGTTTAGTTCACATTGCAAAATTAAAGAAACGCAAACGGTAGTTTCGTAGCCCATTCTATGTGCTAATTAGGTGTGCTACGACACTCTCTTGAAACATGAATAATCACCCCAATAGTAGATCTCGCATTTATCAATGATTTCGCTTATATGCTTTTGGAACTTCGAAGCCTGATAACAGAAAATCACCGACTAGTCGCCCGTTGATCTTGATCTTTTTTTTGCGCAAGACTCAAGACTCAGAACTCAGCTCTATTATGATAAGTTAAAAATTCCTGCGACGGAAAACTCTCGATCCGAAACCGGCAGATGGAATTCAGACATAAATCCTGTGTGAGGCACATGATACATTTCCAACTATTGAAATCAGAATCCATACGACGCAATGTCACAATACGCCGAGAAGGATTTCGATTCAAACGTTTATGAGTCTAACAGACCTAAATATCCAGCCTCGTTATTCAGTGCTATTTTCCAATATCATGAAGGCTCTAGAAAGCTAGGAGTAGATGTTGGTTGTGGACCTGGAACTTCATCGTTCCCCATGCTGCAGTATGTTGATAGGATCGAAGCCACGGACCCATCCTCTGTGATGATTCAGCCGGGAAAGGAAGCGATCACTGAGGAGATACAAGATCGTATCAGTTTCCACGTTGCGAAGGGCGAAGATTTGAGTGCAGTCATCCCCGAAGATGGTACAGTTGATTTGTTATACGTCTCTGAAGCCCTACATTGGATAAACCATGAAGCTTTTTTCAAAGAAGCCGCAAGAGTATTGAGGAAAAATGGAACGTTGGCGTACTGGGGTTATATTGAACCAAGATTCATCGATTACCCCCGAGCAAATGAGATCTATGAGAAGTACGTATATGAAGACCCGAGATTCATGGGCCCCTATTGGGCACCAGGAAAAAGCTATCTGAGATACTTCTATGACGATATCAAGATTCCCAAGGAGTACTTCTACGATGTGGAAAAGCAGGATTACATTCCTCTTGAGACTGCAGAACATACGGCCTATTATCAAGGTGATCACCAGTACAGCTTAAAGAAGTTCAGAGCATACCTCGAGTCATGGAGTGCAGTACATTCCTGGAGGAAAGCTCATCCTCACGATGAGGATCTCATTGACCAGTTTATCAATGAACTCAAAAGTGAATTAGGCTGGAGCGATGATACGGCACTCAGAGCGGAATGGGGAACAACCTATGTGTTTGCAAGAAGAGCCTGAAGTCAGTTTCGGGTTTTGTAGATCTCCGCATCTGCTCAGCATAAAAAAAAAGAAAAATTATTTCAATTTCCAAAAGCCACCAATACGGTATTGTTTCCCTCTATGGGCTGTTTATCAGCACCCAACTCTTACGTTATCTATACCATCGATCGATAGTAGCTCTGATTGCGTTGTAGACTTCCTTAAATCTCAAACACTTGACACCAACCATTTGACAGCGGGGTTACATAATTTATTATCAAGTGTATTTTCATAAATTCGGGTAATCCATACTGGTTAAGATCGAGATTTCAGTAAATCAATCTGTACAGTCAAAGAAGTGAAATTCGTGAATAGCTTCGTTCACGTTGTTGTGAGTGCATTCCAAATAGAGACCAGCGAACTGCATACAATGTACCCAGGTCAAAGAAACAATACGTACAACTCATACAGCGCACCGCAGGGTGCTCCACCGGGGTACCAGCAACAGCAGCAGTACCAAGCGCCTACTCAGCAGGCGCAGTCTAAGTACCAGAGACCAGTAGCTCCTCCTCCAGGCTTTCAAAGCGGGTATTCGCAAAACAATGGGAATCTGCGTGAAGAGCAGGCCATGGATACCAGATACGCCTCACCACCTGCTGCACCACAGTCCTTCGGTCAAAACACGGGCATGAATTTCCAGTACTCGCAATGTACTGGGGATAGAAAAGCACTGCTGATAGGTTGTAATTACATTGGCACCCAAAACGAGCTAAGAGGTTGTATTAATGATGCTAACGCCATGTTCAGGTTCCTCACAGATAGATATGGTTACCAGGCTGGAGACATTGTGATGCTTACGGATGACCAACGGGAAGCTGTGAAAATTCCCACGAGGGCAAATATTATACGAGCCATGCAGTGGCTCGTATCAGAAGCCAAACCGAACGATTCGTTGGTTTTCCATTACTCAGGCCATGGTGGGTTAGAGAAGAACAATACTGGCGAAGAAGAGTCAGGCTACGATTCCTGCATCTATCCATTAGATTTTCAGCAGGCAGGTTCTATTATCGATGACGTCTTGCACGATATCTTGGTCCGTTCGCTGCCATCCGGGTGTAGATTGACTGCATTGTTCGATAGTTGCCACAGTGGTACAGCCTTGGATCTCCCATATGTTTATTCAACAAAAGGTGTTGTTAAAGAGCCAAACTTACTCAAAGATGTTGGCCAAGATGGATTGAGTGCAGTGTTAAGCTACGCAACAGGAAATTACTCCGGTGTTATGAGCGCTCTCTCAAACGCATTCACAACAGTTTCAAATGGTGGGTCGTACAACAGACAGCAAGCGATAGCCAAAAACACATCTGCTGCTGATGTTATAATGTTAAGTGGTTCTAAAGATGACCAAACTAGTGCCGATGCAACTCAGAATGGGTTGGCAACAGGTGCAATGTCTTACGCCTTTATCACTGTCTTGTGTAAACAGTCTTCGCAAAGTTATATATCTTTGTTGAACAACATGAGATCTGAATTGTCAGGTAAATATAGCCAAAAACCGCAATTAAGTGCCTCTCACCCAATTGATGTCAATTTACAGTTCATTATGTGACGGGCGGTCAAATGAATACCATGATTTTCCGATAAAATACGATGTAATGTTTACTAAATATTGCTTTCTATTCACGTAATGCTAAAACTTTATCAGTACAATCTAATGCCTAACAATAAAGAGTAGATGATGAGATGAACAGTATTCTCAAGCTAGGAAAGTTACATTTTTCTTTTTGCCTGCGTCGAGCTTTCTGTTTTCTACTCTTGATCGACGTTCTCTTTATTAGTCTCATCCGTAGCAGTCGTTGATTTTTTGGCCAACTCTTCAGCTTCCTTGGCATCTTGCTTAGCCCATTTTGCCTCTAATTCTGCAATCTTCGCCTTTGCAGCTTCGGTGTTTTTCTTTGTAGCCTCCTCTTGTGTGGAAGTATATTGCTCCAATTTCGATTGAAGTGACTCGATAGTCTTTGGGACATCATCCTGAGATAATGGCAATACAATTCCCAAGTCACCCAAGCTTGAGATAACATCTGGTTCTAAAGTGAATTTCTTGTTCTTGTTGTTTTTCGAGTTTTTCTTCTTTTCAACTTTAGTGCCAGCAAAGAACGCAGTATCTTCCTTCTTGATGATTAAATCGTCAGAGATTTTTTCAACAACACGTCCACCAGTCTTTTTGCCAATAACGCTAGATTTGTTCAAATCACTGTTCGTAGTCTTTTTAACTGGTTTAACATGAGTAGGATCAAAAACAGTGAGTAGAGTATGAATGGTTTCAATTTCACGTTCGAATGCCAGTTTTGAAGCCTCTTCCAAAATAGCGCTAGTTTTTGTTGAGCGTTCAGCTTTTTCCTTTTCAGCCTTCAATCTAGATTCCTCTTCAGCGAACCTTTTCTTTTCATCAGCTACAGCTTTAAGAAATTGTTTATATTTCTGGTCATGCTCTTCTCTAGCAGCCTTGAGACCAGCATACAAAACATCCTTTTCTTTGTTCAAAGCATTACGTTTGTTGAACAAAGCAGTTCTCTTGTCATTAACTGATTTATTGTCCAAGTTCAATTTATCCAATTTTGCTTGAATTTCTTCGAATTTTTGTGAAATCTCCTTAGAGTTTAAAGCAGACAACTCCTTCTTCAAAGCGCCAATTTTCTCTTTATCGTTGTCAATAGATTTTTGAGTTGATGATAATCCTTCGAAATCTTTGCGCAATTTACGCAAATTCGAAATTTCCTTAACCAAACGACGCTCTTCAACTAGTTTCAAGTTACCTGAAGAAATCTCATCCTCATATTTTGCAATTCTGCTATCAATGTCTTGAGTAGATTTGAAGTTGTATTTCGAAGTCGTGGATTGAATATCACCAACCTTTCTCTTCAAAGCAGCATCAACTTCCTTGATCTTGTCATTGATAATAGAACGTTTATCCTTCAACTCAGCTTGAGTTTTTTTCAATTTTGAAAGTTCACTAATCAACTCCTTACGCTCTTCACTAACCTTAGGATCAGTGACAGCCTTGTTCAATTGAGCGTTGATTTCAGCAAGAGTGATATCCTTTTGTTTGATCTCAGCCTTCAATTTATCCGAGATCTCGTCACGAGCTTTGGTGTCTGGTTTCTTGATGAAACGTCTTTGGCTACGAGGTTCACGAGATTCACGAGATTCACGCGAATCACGCGATCCACGAGATTCAGAGGACTGGGAGGACATAATGAGAAAGAGAGGAACTGAAATCCAAAGTTAGTACCCCATTTAAAACTGACGATGAAAACTTTCGAGATCAGGAGAACTGTGGAAGAAAAACTCTCTTGATTTCTCGATCTTCGACACCAAACATTAAAACTTACCGGAACGAAGATTTGACAAGACACAAAAGCCGGACAGGAACAGCTATACAAAAAGATACGTAGAACAACAATAACGTCTCCTAGTTGTCTGCAACCTTTTTTTTTCACAAGTAATTCTTAGAAAGCAGTCTCTATGTATCCAGAAAGTAGTTTATCGACAGCTGTTTTTTTTTCAGGTTTGATTTTCCAGCGCGATGAAAGCGGCAATAACTGGAAAATACCCAATTCAGGAAATATCCAGTAACGTGGACAGCTGCCCTAATTCCTCGTGCCCAAAACTTACCGAATAAGGCGTATTTCCAATATTTCCAAACCCAGTGAATTTATTTATTTTTCAACTTTATTTTCGTGCCGGTATATAAAGTTGTTCTGAATTGTACGCTACATTGAGGGTAACAGTGTAAAACTGAGAACGAAGCTCTCCGAAAACTGAAGTTTCTAAAAAGCGCTAGAGAATCGTTTTGAAGCTTGATGGTTGTAGATATCCGATAACGTTTGTGGGATCTGCTGCTAGTAGCTGATTAGGATATTTCGTGGTATTTAGTTCGCTAGGAGCTATAGTTAGCAAACTTAAAAGTTTAAAGACGTACAGCCACTCATTCTTTATCAAGGTTGAAGCCTGTTTCTCTTCTCGGCTTCTCTATACATTTCAGAAACTCGAAAGATAAACATATATAAGTATGGCAACACAAACCATCACATATGCAGATCTAACTCGAAGCTTGGACGCTCAACAAATTCTTCGGGAATTTCCAGAAGTCATAAGCTTGCAACAGACGACTGGTTCTCCAACCAGTGCTGGGTCGACTGATGAAAATGACGAGCTATTCGAAGGCCAAGATATCGAACAGATCAAGCTGATGCAAGAGTTATGCATTGTACTTGACTGGAACGATAAACCTGTTGGTGCTGGTACTAAGAAGATGTGTCATATAATGGCGAACATTGATAAAGGGCTATTACACCGTGCATTTTCTGTGTTTTTATTTAATGACAAAGGAGAGTTGTTGTTGCAACAGAGGGCAACAGAGAAAATCACTTTCCCTGACTTATGGACCAACACTTGTTGCTCCCATCCATTATGTACTCCTACTGAACTAGGATCGGATTTACCAAGTTCAATCCAAGGAGCCAAAGTTGCAGCCCAAAGAAAACTAGACCAGGAGTTAGGTATTGAGGCCAAATATGTTCCAATTGAAAACTTCAAATTTTTAACAAGGATTCACTACAAGGCTCCCAGCAATGGGAAATGGGGAGAGCACGAAATTGACTACATTTTCATTATCAGGGCAGACCCTCAGGTTACTCCAAACCCTAATGAGGTTAAAGACGTTCAATACGTCAGTGCGGAAGAGCTGAAGAAAATGTTCAAAGATCCAGCATTAGAATTTACGCCATGGTTTAAGCTAATCTGCGAGAGTTATCTGTTCGAATGGTGGAAAAACCTAGATAATCTCGATCAATTTACCAATGACAAGATCGACCACTTACTATAGATCTTCAGCAGAAAATCGCATAATAAACTAGCTGTCGCATCCTGTGGCTTCGCTAGCAGTGTATAATATATAATATATAATATATAGTACCACGACATATATCTGTATTTTACACGAGCGTAGGAGCTCTTCTGCTTGAGGAATTAAAATGCTCATTGGTCGGTTTGCGCACAGTAACCACAGTTGTTCATATAAAAGGGCATGAAAAGCTCAAAATGAAGGTGGATTTAATAAGTAAAGCAGAACTCGGAAGCTCTCTCGTTAGAGGAAGATTGAATACAAGCAGGATCTAATATATTCAAGCAATTGCAGTCCAAAATTACAGAAATGAGTGATCACAAATACCAATTCGAAGTTAAGATGACCTGTTCAGGTGAGTTGATATATATGTATAGGCTTTGCTACGGGGGTGGGTTCGATTACTAACGCATGTTCAACTAGGATGCTCCAACGCAGTCAACAAGGCACTACTCAGAAAAGATGGTGTTAGTAATGTAGATATAAGTTTGGAAAAGCAAACTGTAAATGTTGAATCGTCACTACCTTACAATGAGGTTTTGGAGACAATCAAAAAGACTGGTAAAGAGGTCATTAGTGGTTCTACGCTCGCTTAGGTTTGTCCATTCAAGGGCAACTATTTTGACTTTTAATACACAATAATACATCATAAATCATAGGAAATCGTAATCTAGAGCCTTCATATCACTTTCCAGCTCATAGGTCAAAACTCCGCCAACGCTCTCATCATTGATACCTAGCGTTAACAGTTCTCCATTACCATCCCCCACTTGACTAAACTGCAAACCTATAGGCTGTCCGAAGATTGATATCGTCTGACAGCTGTGATGACTATTCTCGTTATTGCCACATGTATTATCTTCAAGGTTCACAAGGTTGATATAGTCAATATCCTCAGCAAATGCCAAGATGTTACTGCTATTATTAAACTTGACACAACTGATCGAATTATTTCTCGAAGATCCCATTATGCTATGCTTGTAGTTTGTAGAATAGCGCAAATCGTACGTTCGCACTGTCGAGTCTTGGCTCCCGGTTGCTATGGTCATTCCATCTGAAGACCAATCGCATGTGAATGAATAGTCTTTATGTCCCTTGAGCACAGCAACTGGAACTTCGCCTTGCCTTTGGTCTATAACAAAAGAGTTCAAATTATCACCAGCAAGAACAGTAGTCCAAGGCGACTGCGGATTACATGCGATCGAGTTGACCGGCCAGTTTAAATGAAGCTTCTTTGTTGTCTGTAAAGTATTCAGGTCGGTTACTATCAAAAGCCCATCATTGGTTGCCATCATCGCATTGGTTTGGAAAGCCTTCGTGCAGTTGATTAGCCCATTTTCACTGTTTGTGATGATCTTAGTATGATGTTCGGAATTCTTGAGGTTTTGTAAATGACAACAGCCGTTAAAAGTCCCGCAAACTAAATAATCATCGGTGCAATCCATCGAGGAGATTTTATCGTACGACTCTAGCTGTCGAAGCTCCATCAGTGTAGACATTTGTCCGCTGTGAAGGTCTAGAAGTTTGATTTGAGAATACTCGTTAACGGCATCATCTTGATAGGAACTCCATCGCATGGTAGATATATCGTTGAAAATCACTTCCTTTTGATTCTTCATGCACATGATATGGCTCCTCAACTGGAAATGAGAAGGCCTTGGTCTGCAGTCTTTGAAGTAACTTTTAAACTTCCAGGTATTCAGGTCGTTGGCTAGCTGAACATTAATATCTTGGTGTGATAATAGCATTGAGAAGGGGATGCTCGTGAACGACTTATGTGCTCTGTTTCGTGCTTTCAAAAGTTCATCTCGAGCATTCATTGTGGGCCACATAATATCTTGTATATCTACTGTACCCAGCTCCAGATCATCGTCATCATCAAATTCCTCATCGGTATTGGCGCCGCGCAGGTCCCTCGTCTCTATGCTCAGTGATAGATCATGTATCTCCTTCTGGGTGAGCTCAACAGTATGTCTGAAATGGTTTGTGGAGAGTGACTGAACAAACCTGAGAACGTCTGAATTATCACAGGCATCTGACAGCATGTGCTTGTTTGGCCATGTGTTGTAGAAATGGTTCACGTCCTGTTGAGACGGGCGATACTGTTCGAACATGGCTATTGTGTCAAAGAGAAAAAACCTCAGATTCACACCAAAAGCTTCTATTAGTACCTTTTATATAGCCAGAGTCAAGAAACAAGCTATAGTAGATCCACACAAGTAGTTTAAACGTTCAGATCAAACTCGTTTCCCGATAGATCGAGGTGTTTCTGGGTGCGTTTTTTCAAGTAGATTCGCGAATCTAATCTTTATCAAAAGAATCAGTAAAAAACATCAACAAAATTTATCTATAGAAATTTATGCTTAAATGAGACCAGTTGTAAATAGAGAACAACCGGGTTCAAAGCATGGACTTAGACGAGGTACTCAACCTTGAGGAAAAGTGAGTAATAAAATACATGCCAGCCATTACTTTTTTGCAGCACAAGACACTCATACGTTTAAGGTTCTATGATGAGGGTTTCAAAGAAGGGCAAACAGTCTCAACTCAGCAGTCCTTTCTCGAGGGAAAAGAATACGGCATGCAGGTGGGTTTCCAGAAATTTGTGTTCATAGGACAGGTGCGGGCAGTTGTCGACATGATACAGGGAGAAAGCTTTGCTCTTTCTGGGCAAACTCAAGGTCACCTCAACCAACTTGTACAGTACCTTGACTCCATACGGCTCAGTAACGAATATGGTTGTGTGGTCAAGAACGAAAACACTATTACTAGAATAAGAAACAAACTACGGATTCTATTAAACATACTTCCTGAATTGAAAGAGCTCGGAGTTCCTGTAATGGACAACACTGCGGACGTTCTGAGTGGAGTGCAGGAAGACAAGTCACAGCAAAGCATAGGGACTCTTATTAATGATGATGGTCTGTGGTAAACTGCATGAGGCATACTTCGCCTCCTACTGCAATGAAAATGTTCTGGTCGAGTAGTCGGTATACTATAACTGCAGTAATTTGATAGTGATGTCACTACAAAAACTGTAGATTTCTACTTTAATGCTAGCATTGGATCCAGCATTCTTCAGACCATCGCATTCAATGTAGAAAACTACAGTCATCGAGTATCTGTTACCTGAATGGGGCGCTCTTAAGCTCGATATCTGCTCTGAACTGAAGTTTCGGATTCTTACAGTCTGCAGGCATGAAGAAATCGTACGCTTAATAATCCATTGCTTATGCAGCCATCCTCGATTTAATAGACAATTTTGAAAACAACGCTAAATTTGAACAGTTAGAAGCATTCGCAGAATGGGTGAGAGACTTTTATTCGATTCTCCAAATCTACGGGGACTTAAGAGGCACAGAATAGATGAGTCTTTCAGCGAAAAGGACGCTGAAGAGGAGTTGCTAGAACAGGACATCGAGGGTAATCATAGGCGTAAAAGACATGAAAAACTAAGAGTAGACACGACTCACTACCAGGAGGACTCATCTGATGAGGACTACGAAAATAAAGATGTTCAGAAGCAGGCAACAGGAAAGAGTGCAAGCGATAGTGAGAGCGACATCTTCGCTTCGGATGATGAGAAAGATGAAGAAATAAAGAGCAAAGAACAGCGAAGGAAATCAGAAATAGAGTTACTGGATATGAAGAAGTTTGAAAAGGAGAACGAGGTCCTTGAGTACTATGATAAGATAAAAGAGCTTAGGAGCAGTGATGATAATGGTGGTGATGATAATGAGGATGATGAAGATGAAGAAGATGAACAGGACTTGGAATACTACAATGATATAGAGAAAGGAGTCACTAGAAGACTACCAAGAAATGAACCCAAACTTGACGCTTTTAACCTCAAAAATGAACAAAAAGAAGGAACATTCGATGCCGATGGCAATTTCATTCCTACTGAGCATTCTGATGAAGATAATGAACAGCAAGATTTTTGGCTAGATGGCCTGAAAAAAGCAGATATCAAACTTGCAAAAGAAGCTGAAATTAAGCGTGAGCGGTTAACCAGAGAGCAAAGATTGCAAAAAATGGATGTGGATGTTGAGAAGACTTTATTCGAATTGATTGGGTTACTGGAGCCTGTGGAGTCGCCTTTAGAGGCATTACAAAGACTGAACAGACAAGTCGTCAAGCCCAAATCGAGAAAAGCCAAGATAAGTGAAGAGGCTACTAACAAAAATAATGAAATTAAACAAATTGTTATCCGCATAACAGGTTATTGTGAACTTTTATTAGAAAACGGTATTAAAGACGTTTACTCAATAGAAAGAGAGGAGCTTATGTTAAAATACAAAGAAGAGAGTGGGAAGCAATATAAAAACAGAGACACGACACCAAGAGAGGATCAGAGCAAAAGCCAATACGGCAAGAAATGGGTCTTTCGATGGAATGGCGATGTCGCGATTCATGGGCCGTATACTGCTGAGGAAATGGCTTATTGGAAGGATCACTATTTCCAAAATCGTGTACAAGTGCGACAAGTTGACCAGCAAGACTTTGTGGATATATCTGGAGTATCGAGATTTGAATAAACACGATTTACAAGGTCATTATTGTTGCTCGACTAAATAATTAGTTATTGGGAAGTTGATCTCATCTGAAATATTTTTGACAAAATCAAAATTGACGTTGATCTTCCACCTGGTGCGCGAGTCTATAGGATCATTGTTGTTGGATCGTAGAAAAATCTTCAAATCTGCCAGATTTGACAATTGTGTATATAGATCAACATTAGAAACGAGTTTCTTGCTAGTCTCCAACAAGTAGATAGCATTGACAATTGCTAGTAATCTTTCCAATTCAAAAGAAGCTGGATCCAATAGCCTTGAGTTCAATCTTGGCTCAGCTCTTCTTGGACCTCTGATCTGCTGCTTCTTTTTATGAAAACTTTTCAGTTTAGAGAACAAAATCCAATCGTACTTGGCCTCAACAAAGGAGGCCAAATATCCACTTATTATCAGATATTTAGCTAACAAAGGTAAGCTCGTGATAAAATCATCGTTCTCGTAATAATTCTCATCATCTGTTTCAAGATTATCACTTATGGCATAATCTGAAGCAAGTAAATTGGCATTCTCTCTGTAGAGTTTCAAAAATTCAGTTGGTTTTATGAGACCTTGCTCCACTTTGTTGATGAATTTTCCCCATAGTTTGATCATAATTCTTTTCAGCAGCTCGATATTAGTGGTATAAGGTGAGTAAGAATCCACAATAAGCTTGACATAATTGAACCAAAATGCATCTTGTTCAGCTGTAGTTATTGCAACATTTTCTGAAAACTGACATTCTGCTAAACGGCTTCTTTGTATAATTTTTATAACCTCATCTATTGTGTACTGCTGAAAGTAAATTGTTGGTATCGAGCTCGTAATCAATCGCTTGGGAATACTATTGGCGATATAAATGATAGATACATTTTCTATCATCGCCATCTCGTCAAATCTCAAAAAACTTGTGAAAACACTATCGGGATTCTCGATGACTAAGTCAGCATTGTCAAGAACCAAGTAATGTTGTTCTCTATAATCATTATTCTTGACAAACTGTTGCATGGCAGTGATGAAATTATCAAATGATTCCGAAACAAAAGCGTCAAAGATGAGATCATTTTTTTGTTTCAAGCCAGAATCTAATTGGAACTGATTGATGATCCTCTGTAGCATGATTTTCAACGATACACATTCATCAGAGTTCACCCAGGTATATTTCACCTTGATTCCGTTAAGATGTTTCCTTACAGTGAAAGATTTACCTGTAGATGGAGCGCCCCATACTAGTAAAGACTTCACTGCAAAGTCAGTCTCGCGATGCAAGAATGCTTCTAGGAGATCTAATTGTTCATCTCTAGCAATTATCTCATCTCTAATTGCCATTTTGAGTGCCCGCTTTCATTTGAATAAAGATTCACTTTTAAGGTATGTACTGTATTATTATTTTTAGCGTATCATGATTACATAATAAGAGGTTCGGCAATGTTATATATTACAATTACTCGTGCTTTCATCATACATTAGTGTATTACGAAATATATCTGGTTGCAATCTTGATACTGAGGGTTTGACTTATTACCGTGATCTCGAACTTTGATGAATGTCATCCGAAGTTTAATGCTTAATCCAAACCTCATTGTATAAATCGCAAGACTTATATTTTAGAATCCTTCCGAACCTAACTCCTTCTGTAAATGTGTTATATTTTTATTGATCTCGTTCAGGTTATCATTTAATGGTGAGATCTCATCAAACTTTCGGTGCTTCGTACAATCTTGAATCATTTCTTCAACAAGGAATTTCTGTTCATTCAGTACCATAAGCTCTTCTCTGTGTAATTTGATTTTTTTAATCTCGTCCCTTGACAAACTAGGTTTCTTTGCAGATTGTGATGGTAATTGTCCTGCAACTATCTGCTTATCCTCTTCTTCTTGATGCTTCAGAATTCTAGGAAGTGCTCTTAAAGGAGCCATATTTTTACGAATGAAATTGATTGAGTCGGTTTGGATTGCAAGCTGCAATCTGTGCTCATCCTCTGTGGCACATTCAAGGGTCAGGATCTCCTTTGTCATCTTATCAAACATGGAGATTGAATTCATCAGTCTTTGTCTCAATTTTGATGCGTATTCTAAGGGTTGTTTAGATTTATCATTCCGTAGTTTGAGTAACAATGATTCAAACTTGGGCATTATCACCAATATTGCTTTCTTTATATTCTGTTGCATCTCAAATTTGGAGAGCAGAGGTAATAAGGGTGATTTGATATCTTTGATAAAATTCCTCTTAGCAAATAACACATCTTTACAATTTTTGCATATTCTTATCGCTGAATCATCATTTACCTTTGGTATATCGTCCAACAAGGATGTTAACAAGCTGATTGGAACCTCCTTCGAGCATCCCGTGTAATCAGAGCCACATACAACTTTCCCGCATAATCTGCAATGATGCTTTCTCAAAGCGAAGCCATAGCTTCTTGAACATATTGAGCAACTGAGTACAGCATTTGCATCTTCCCACTGAACCAAGGACTGCTCTGCTTCTCTCTTTTTCACGGAGATCCTATAGTTCAAGAAATTGCTGTTGAATTCACTGGATTTGAATTGCTTGTCAATCGTACTCAAGGTTGTTGATAACTTCAAAATTCTTTTTTCTAATTTATTTGAAAAGAACTGTTTTTCATCAATATAAACTTGTCTCTTTGCTTTGAATTGAGCAGTAAGATCCTTATATTCACCGAAATCCCTGTAATATGGTTTATTCATATAGCATGATTCACAACACCGGCACCAAACACCTTTCACATCATATTGTGCATTAGCATTGAGCTTTACTCTAAAACTAGAAGAATGCCTATGACAGAACAGCTTACCACATCTTCTGCAATTGACTATCCCGTTTTTGAGGTTAAGCCTCTTGTTGCATCCGTCGAACGAACATATATCATCAGATGTAGGTCTTTGCCAGTGCTTCCTCGTTACTGTGATTTCTGGTACCAAAGTATTCAATGAGTTTGAAGAACTGTCTCTGGAAGAGTCGAGCATTGGACTATTGTCGAATAGATCTAGCTTTGCAAGCTTCTTAGGTAGAGCAATAGAGAGTTTTGATCTAACGTCGCCTGTTTTCTTTAACCAAGATCTCATATCTTCAGCAGCCGTTATTGCGCTTCCATCTGTACCTTTTGCGGAAATTTTTGATGGCATGGAAGGATGTCCAAGTGTGTGCTCGTCATCCAAATGCCTGTTAAGTTGCAACAGGCTCACCATCTGGTCCTCACATATGGGACATATGATTGCCTCCCCTGTGATGCCTTCTTCGTATTTCGTCTCACCGGAGTCTGTGGATGGAGTACTGACCCTCGCATCAATACCATCCATTATCTCAATACTGTCTTCTCTATCAGAAAGTATGATGTCGGGTATTTCTTCTGATCGCTGGTGTAGAACATGTAGTTCTTTGTGTGGTTCTTTCATCGGCTCACTGGGTTGAGCAATCTTTACGGTGGAGGTGCTGCCACCGATTATTCTACTTGGTTTCCTGCTCATTGCATTGTATGTTCCGTTCGCCCCCTTTTGAAGTTGTAGCCTTCACTTCTTTGTAGAAGCTGTCTTTAGCTTCTTTTCCTTTAGTTTTCCACATCAACTCTTTTTGAAACTGAAAATAAAACAGTGAATCAGCTTTCACAAAGAAACGACGAACAAAGGACAACTTGCCTCGCGAAACTGGAGAAAAAAAAGAAAGAGAGATAGGAGGCGACTACAGAGCTCTAATGGACGAGGTATGTCAAATTTTTTCTAGTTTTGATTAGTGTATTAATCTTGCTTTGTAGGAGAGGAAGAAGCAGCTGTTGCAGCTCAATCTAGACGCCTGGAATAACAGACTTGTTCAATTACCCAAACTCGACACAACTTTGAAGAAGAACACTGCATTTGTGAAAAAACTGAAGACCTCTATAAATAAAGATTCACAGCAGTCTATACTCAAAGATATTAACACTTTGTCGTTGGAAAAATACCTGTCAGAGATCATCATCTCTACTCAAGAAGGGCTCTTGAAGTGCTCTAAGACATCCGATTTTGTTGCTGCTATTGAGATTGTCAGTGCTCTTCATCAAAGATTTGGCTCGCTGTATACCTGTGATGTAATCTCCTGGCTGTTATTCGAATTTGAACACCCGAAGGAAGCTCTGACTGATAAAGAACAGAGGGAACTGGTCACCAAATGGAAAAAACTAATAAGAGTATGGACTGAATTCGTACAGGTCAAACTTGTGAGTGATGAATTCAAAACTCTTTGTGAGGATATGCCTGATTATGCGATGATTGACTCTCCGTCAAGTACATGGCTACTTGTAGTGCTGAAAAAATCGTTAAGTTATGGTTTCAAGTCTGGATTGTCATTGACTATTGCTACTAATTTTGTGAAGCGTTATCCCGAAATTCTTGAATCTGATGCTGAAATGTTTCGAGTTTTATCCTCATACACAGATTCCCTCATTGCAAGGGCACAAGTTTTAAATTCCACAAACAATGCATTGTACGCCAAAAAATTGAAAGCTCAAATTAGAACAGGTAAATCGTTGGAAGACTTAGATGAAGAATTCGAACAGTCTAATGAAAGATTTGAAGGCTTTAAGGCTGCTGTGGAGGTACTGGCTCCTATATTCAGTAAAGATATCCCGAAGTTTGAAGACCCGAAGGAGGAAGCTTCATCTTCTTCTGTTATTGTTGCTAAATCATTATCAGCATGGGCCAATGATGATGAGAGAAAGTTTTATGAAGCACTACCTGAAGTACCGAAAGAACTCATTGAAAAAAGTAGTTTGATAGACGAAGAAGTGGCAGGAATAAGCCAAGAAGAAGGCGAACCAATCGAACAAAAAATATCAGGAGTGGAGCAAAATGAATCGGAAGCTGTTACAATTAGTCCGAAAGGTCAAAAAATGACTGATTTTCTAGTCTTGCTTGAAACTGCCTCAAAGTTAGAGGAAATGGACTCTGTTGCTCTAAAGTTTTGGGAGTTTGGACTAAATAACAAGGCTTCAAAGAACAGGTTATTGAAACATCTAGTCACCGGAAAAGATACCGGAAAATGCAAATATTATGCCAGATTTTTGAAATCCAATGAAGAGCCATTAAGTGCGTTGATCCAAGAGTTAGTAGCCACTTTGGATAAAGGATTCCGGTCGCAGATTCATCATACTGGAATAAACTTTAGAAACATTGTATTTTTTTGTGAAATGATCAAGTTTAAACTCATTCCTGAGCATGTGATATTTCATAAAATTAGAAGACTAATTTTAACGTTGACAACCCCGAATAATATTGATATCTTGGGAATTTTTTTCGAAACCTGTGGTAAGTTTTTGTTGTACGAGTATACTTCATTGATGGAGGAAATGTTATCATTACTAGAAGAAAAGAGAAAAAACGAAAAATTAACGATTGATAACAAGATGGCCATTGCAATGTTGTTCCTGGTTCTGAAACCACCAAGTATACAATCTTTGAAACAGCATAAGAGGGAAAAATCCTTGGAAGAACGATTTCTGAAAACAATCATTAGACAAGAGTTAGATATCAATAATATTCGACAGCTCAAAGAGTTATTACAAGTTGTTGACTTCAACGATGAGAAAAATTTCAAGATTTTGAAGTCGATCTTTACAAAACCTGAGAAGATGAACTTCGAAAATATTTTGGCGTTAGCTCATATTCTAAAGAACTTACCATCAAATTTCAAAATAATGGTCATTGATGAACTTTTGGAAAGGATCATTCGAAATATGGAGGTAAACGATTACAGATACAACAGAACTAGAGTGGCACAAGTCAAATATATTTCTGCCATCTTTGAAGTTAAAATCATTAGCATTTCACTGATCCACGATCTCCTCTATAAACTATTGACATATGGGCACTCCAGCAACAACCCCTTGCCAAATAAATTTAGTGAAATGGATCCACCGGATGATTACTTTAGAATACAGTTGGTTTGTGTCATCTTGTTATCGATGACGCCAAGAAGGAAAAGTTTTAACTCCAAATTTGAAGTTTTTTTACAGTATTTTGACTACTATATCTGGTTAAAAGATAATCCAATTCCAAAAGATACAGAGTTTCAAGTGATAAAGGCTTTCAAAAAATTCACAATCAATAGAACGGGGAGCCTCAAAGAGGCCATCGAAAGATTACATGTAATCTCTGGCTCTCAAATTGAAGAGAACAATGGAACAGAAGACGAAGATGAAGAAGACGACGACGATGAAGAAGATGAGGACGACGACGACGACGATGATGAAGATGGTGCGTTGGATAAGGAGTTGACACAAAGAGAAGCCATAAAATTTAGTGAATCGAGCAACAGTACTGAAGATGAGGATGCAGACGATAATAAAATTACGTATGAGGCGTTTGAACGTAAACTGTTAGAGGAAGAAGAGCGTAAAATTGAAGATGATCTTGAGAAAGAGTTCAAAAAGTTGGTGAAAGACAGTATGAATTTATCACAGAGATCTGGGAAATCTATATCGCTAAATTTACCAACAAATATCAAGTCGAATAACCTTGAAGAGCATCTATCAGATACTAACCCTTTAGGTGCAAAGAAAAAAATTTCATTCACACTTTTAAGTAAAAAGGGTCCAGCAAAATCACTCGAAATTTCAAGAGGTGTTAAATTTGCAGATAATGTAGTGAAAAATGAGACGGAAAGAAGAGCAGAAGACGAGCGGATCAAGAAGTATATCTTACAAGCAAAGTTTGAAGACGATAATCGTCAAAGTTTATGATCGTGTTTTATAAAAGTATGTTCATAGTTTTGCCTTTAAATCGTGGTTTGGTTCAGCCTTAACAAATACGACTGTAATGTCATCTTCCTTCCCTCCTAAATATAGCTTGCCGGATAGTTTAGTTAATTCTTGGCTAAAAATAGAAGGATAATTTTCATCAATGCTCAATTGTCGAACTTTCTTGACAAAGTTTTCAGCAATGAAATCTAATGATTTGTCTTTATTATCTTTCAGGTAAATTTCAATGTCGTCAGTAGCAATATTGTCGATAACACCATCTGTTGCAAATAGCACAACGTCATTAGGTTGTAGTTTGAACTCGTACAGATCTCCATCTTCGGGCTTATCCATGATGAATCTCCCACCGTTTTGCTCAAATATAGATTTTGGTATTATAGCCAATTGAAACGGCGTATTGAATCCATGAGTCTGAACTTTGGTCTCTGCAACCAATTTCGAGTCTCTGAAAATTCCGCACCAAGAATCGCCCAAATTTCCAATTTGAATCTCTCCGTTAGGCTTGAAGGTACCCAAGCATGCAGTTGTACCACCAACCTTCACAATCTGATCATTTTCGACTTTTTGAAAGGCTTTTGATAGTAAATTTATTGGATTTGATTCGCTAGAAGCTAGAAAATACTGCTTTATTGCGTTACACAACTCTCTCGAAATAGCACTTGAATCAAATCCCAGCTGTGCCCAACCACCAACTCCATCAGCAACACCGACACTGATTTCACTATTCGACTTTTGTGCAACAAAGTAATTATCTTCACCCGTTGGGGATTTCAGTGCTTCATCTGCATTTTTCTCCTTTAACAAAGCATTTTGATCTCTATCCTTGGGCTGGTATGCTACTGCAACATTGTACTTGAATGGAATATCCCCGTTTATCTGACCACTCTGTCCGGAAAAAAATGATGAGGACGATGAAGACGATGATGACGATGAGCTTGCAAAGGCTCGGGATGGCGATGGTTTAAAATGTGTAAAGAATCTCGGTCTCATGTTGACTGAAGCTGTGATGTAAGCTAACAGAATTCCCGTTAAGATTGCAAAGATATACATACCACGCATCGTATATTTAAACATGGTGGATTGTAATGCCTTGAGATCTTTATTCCAAACTGGATTTATTAACCTTTTTTTTTCTTTGTCTAATAGCACAGCTATCACATCTTAAGATCTCTATAATCGATATATTAACAGAAATTAACAATAAAAGCGTAAAAACTCGATACATTAGGTAATTAACCAACTTTGGAACTTTTTTTCGAGTTGTATTGCTATATTAGGTAATTCTCCAGATATAGTAATATAAAACTCAGGGTGACTTTCCCGGTATGTTTTCGACCAAAAAAATGAATTTTGATGAATTCAATTGGAGAGAATATTGGAAAAGAGTTGGAATAACCAAGTTCTGACCAAACTCGAATTTGCTATCGATAATGTCTACAATTAACGTGAGTGGGGGATCATTGGGGCCTCTTGTTTTATTGGTCAATTGAAGCTGTTCATGCGTGGTGAGCTGCCTCTTCTCCCACCCTTGGATTCTCTTAGCTTTTGATCCTTAAACAGTCGTCCCACTAGTTGACTTACCAGTGCGACTATGAATCTAACATCGATAATTATAGGTTCTAAGATACAGTGCTATTGTTGCAGGTATTGTGTATGGTTCTTACCACAGTAGTACTTTAAAGAAGATTGCAGCAAAGCAAGAAGAGCGTGAAGCATTCGCTAAGAAGGAAGCATTGATCGCTGAAGCCAAGGCTAAATACGCGGAATTGCACAAAAAGCCAGAAGCCAAAACTGAGGTTGGCACTATCAATTGGGATGATAAAAACTTGGATATTGCCAAAGTCATTTTATCTTATGTTGAAAGCTTACCACAGAAATAGGGAATTCATCAACAATAAAACTATACACATTATGAATCTCTAATTATATTCAAGGAAAAAAAAAAAGAAAAAGCATGAATTTTAGATATTTGATTTCAAGGAAAGAAACAATCAAAACCCTACCCTCTCCCTAAGAAAATGACGATAAGATGCGAATTGTGGATTTATAGGAGACAAAGTTGTCTGCATATTTTCAGTTCTGGTTGAGATGATGTAAAATATACAATCAATCTATTGAGGGTTTGCTGTATTATATACAATGACGATATCTAACTAAATTATGTACGGGGGGCTTATTGGCGAACTTTGTGGAATACGATACCTTTTGGTAGTCCGTAAAGTTCACGAACCTTACTTACGTTCAAATCCCATTCGCTTCTCCAAACATGACCTCCAACAGCTTCTAACTTATGAGTTTTCACGTACTCTCTAATATCAAAAACTCTTTCTGTCAATTTTTCATTGATTGGAGTTGGTTGTCGGAATACCCAAAAGCAGAATCTTTGCTTTTGTAAATTCTTCTCTGGGACTGGTGGTAAATAGTCTATCACTTCATTGATTGCAGAATCTTGTAAAAGCCTTTGCGCACCAATGAAGTTATCATTGAAACCAATCTTGATGTTTGTTAAGCCCCATTGTAAATGAGTCTTATAAGTATTATTCAAGATATCAGGAACATCAGGATTGACCAATAAAATCGAGTATAGCTGATTTTCAATATCTATATTATCAAACTCTTGGATCTTGAATGATGGTGCGTATGTTGTAACATTTGAAGATAAAGTTCTGCCTGGCTCAATCCAGTTATTTTCAGTTGTATGGTTCAAAAATTTCAGATGCACCTCGACTTTTGGGTCCAACGTTGGAAGTGTGTCTGGAATAACGTGTAACTGTTCCAATCTCTGCATTGTGAGCATCTTAGAATAACTGTTCCAATGTTTTCTCAGTAACTCTCTATAGACTGGTTGATCATAATCAATTATATTCACGTCATTATTAATTTTATCGTAAAATTCGAAATTGAATCGAACTTCTGGGTTATAAATTTCCGCTCTTACTAAAGCCTTATATTTCAAGGCACGTAACGATTGGTTCTCAGAGTCCTGAGCGAGTTTAGCATCGATTTCCTTGACTAGATCATACTCTTTTGAAGATTTCTTGACAAGGTACTCATACATAACATCGAATGCCTTATCCAGCCCATTTGGGCTGGTGTACTGTCTTTTGAACTTGGAAGATTTCAAACTTGGAGGTCCATACTGAGACACTCCATCCAGCACAGTCTTTCTGTACTTTTTGCTTCGAATCCTGAGACTTTTCGAGGTGGAATCTGAATGAGCCCATGATTTATTGGAGCCCGAATTGGAGCCTGAAGGGTGCGCATCGGTCGATAATTGGGCAATAGCCGGAGAGAATCCTCTGGTAGGATTAGAAATCCTGGAGGAAACTTTAAAAGCTCTTGAAGATAGCATTTTGGACCTGCTTCTGAACGGATTTCCTGTATAAATTTTCCAACTTTTTTTTTCCGTCTTTTCTTTAATCGAGTTGAAGAAATGGAAAATTGCAAATTGGTTCGAGAAACACTTGATTCCATTTTCACTTTCTGGCTGTTGCTTAGTTCAAATTACGAAAATGGTGAAAGTTGGTAATGATGTTAAAATCTAGATAAATAACGTATAAAATCTATATATTTATTCAAAGATTGGAAAGGAGCCCCATGCTGGCTTAACGATTCTTTGCTCACCTTCAGTTTCACTCAACGAATTGATTTTAGTGAAATCGGCGTCTTTCAATTCAAAAGTCTTGAAATTCTCTTCGATTCTCGAAGGAGTATTCGACTTTGGTAATACGACATAACCTCTTTTCAACGCCCAATTGATCAGAAGTTGAGGGATTGAAACGCTGTAAGAGTCTGCAATATGTTGCAATGTGACGTTTGTGAACAAAGGAGAGTTTGAAGAACCTAATGGGGAATATGCTTCAATTACAATTCCTTTAGATTTTGCGTATTCGATGAGCTGCGATTGTGGTAATAATGGATGAATCTCAATCTGGTTGACAGCAGGAACTATCGTTGTGGATTTTGCGTTAAGCAACTCCTCGATATTTGCAATGGAAAAGTTTGAAACACCAATTGCCTTGGTCTTACCAGTTGCCACTAATTTCTGAACAGCTTCCCAGGTCTTGATAAAGTTCCAATTTTTTAGATCAACCTTACGAGTTCCGTCTGCATGCGTTGGAATTGTCAACAACTCATCGGGATGAGTAACCTGTGGTTTCTCTAATGGAACTGGCCAATGAATTAAGTATAAATCAACGTATGACAAACCTAATCTTTCAAGACTGTCATCTAGTGCCTGCTCGGGTTCCTGGTGCTGTGTTCCCCAAAGCTTTGTAGTGACAAAGATCTCCTCGCGAGGAATTCCAGAGTCTTTGATAGCTTTACCAACGAGACGCTCGTTCTTGTAAATAGCAGCGGTATCGATATGACGGTATCCGATTTGCAGAGCAGCGAGCACTGCGTTGTATGCAGCATCGTCAGTAGCTTGCCAGGTACCAAGCCCAATCTGTGGGATTAGAGCACCGGTGTTGAGCTTGATTGTTGCAATAGAAGTAGAGTCAGGCATTGTGGTAACTATGTGTGGAATCCTCTCAGTTTTGACGGCTCAATGTATTCAAGACTTTGAAATAGGAGGGAATATCCACAGTTTTTATAGATAGCTTCAAACAATTTGGCCTCTATCTATTACTAATTCAGGAATTGCTAATTGAGCTTCGGGTCATTGTTATTCAGTGATTATCACTGGCCATTTGAAGGCAGTTTTTCAATTGCGGCAGAATTGATAATGTCTCATACTTATAGAGATCAATAATCCATAGTGACACCATGTAGAGCCACTCAGATTTTAGAGGTAGCATGCAATGTAATCTTGAATCTTCATCAGCATCGTATATGCTACTCCCACGACTCGAACCCATGACGACTATGATTCCAGTATACATGAAGTTGATAAAGTAGGATAATAAAAATCCTCCGAAAGGTATATATGCCTTCAAACGGGCTTCTACTTGAAGTATTCACTACATCTCAAGGTATTGTAGTGATACGTTTACGCATCATTACTACTAAGTGTGCTGGCTGTATCTGCACCAGTGTGATATGTGCCTCAGAGCAACACCAGCAACACCAGCAGCACCATCATCATCATTATCTTTATCAACACTTACATCAACACCCACATCAACACCAACGTCAACACCAACGTCAATATGACAACTGAATCGAAGTTGGCCCTTCTTACAGAGCTTTTCCCTCAGGCAGACAAACAAGCACTTTTAGAAATCCTACTCTCTTGCCAGGGCTCATTGAAGCAGGCTGAACTACTTCTGGACGAACAGTTCGACCGCCGCCCAGTAAAGCGACGCAAGATCCCGGCCAAGCAGACAACACTTGCATCGTTACCAGTGAGGACTTCCACTGTCCCTCTACGTGTGACACCGACAGCAGCAAATAACAGAGCTGTCATACTCCACTCAAAGGAGGATGTCGAGGCTACAATACCATATGCATCGCTTTACCACGATTTCCTACCGGATGACCTGGCACAGTCGTTGCTCGAGTCTCTAATGCGTGATAAGGATGGATTCGTCCCAAACGAGTTTCATCTCTTTGGGAACAAATGTAAGTCCAACCATCTCACCAAACTCTACACTACTGAGCTCGAAGAGAACAGACAGTGTAACATCCAGTACAACGGTTCAGGCGTACGTAATATCGCTTCCTACAACACGGAGCTCAAAATTGCACAGCTCTTGATAGAGGAGTTGACAAACAAGGAGATAACCAAAAGACAGTCTCTACCGTTCGAGTATAAAGGGGAATGGAAGGCGAACATTGCCGTTTGTAACAAGTTCAATAATAAATCCAACAATCTGGATTGGCATTCAGATAGGTTGACGTATATTGGGCCTCATTGCACAGTTGTATCGTTATCGTTAGGTGCGATGCGAGAGTTTCGGGTAAGAAAACAGTATAGTACAGATGGTGCTGGTCCAAGCACCATATATTCAATCCCACTGTATCATAATACCTTACTGATAATGTATGCTGGGTTCCAGGAAGAGTACAAGCATTGTGTCTCATCCACAACTGAATTAGAAGCACACCCAACTTCGGGCCCATTACGAATAAACCTGACGTACAGACATTATCTTGACAAATACCGTCGAGACTGTCCTATTTGTGATAAGTGCGGATGTAAGATGGATTTGAGAAGAAGCTATAAGGATGCACAAACTCGATCAAGATATATCTGGACATGCTCTGGTAATTATTTAGGCAGATCTTGTAATGGGTTCCATTATGCAAAGTTTGACAACGAGAATCTTTATACTGATAACGTTGATGAATGTTCTAAATGGCTTTCTAAAGATGACCATGAAGCTTTAAAATTCTTTAGATTGCAAATCAATAAACAACAGCAAAATTGATCTGGTTTCACCTTCTTGTTAATCTATAGACGCTCATTATTGTAGCTATTAGCCCAATAATTTTTTCAAACCATGTGGGAACTTTCCATTTGAATAGCTCAATTGAAACGAATAGCAAATCGTTCAAAGAGCCAAATAACTCTATGCAATCCGCAATTATGTCATTCTGCAAATCTTGGATTTTGTCCGCATACTTGTTGATAATGATCTTCTCCAAGTCGTTGTATTCCCCATCATCATTTATACAGCAGCTTTTCAGCTCGATGAGTAATTTGGCTTTGATGTTGACAAATTTAACAAGTTTAGATATCAACTTCTTTATCGTTAATAGTAGAGTGATGAACCAAATCTTATTTGTATTTTCACCAATTTTATTGAAATAATTTGAGCCTATTCCGAATCTTTTAAGCAGGTACAAGTTATCCATTAAGGTTGTTAAGATTTCTAAAGAATCAATCAACAGATTGTCGGACTTGCCGTTAAGATTGTTGGTGCTTCTAATAATTTGACTCATGTATAAAATCGACCGAATTAAACTCTGGGATCTCGTCTCCATGGGAGCTTGGGACTCGAAAAACTCTGTAAACTCATCAGCTATATCATTTCTTATAATCTCCATATTTACCAATCACCGTATATATAATATGCAACAGGGGAAACAGCTCAGCTTTCTTAGTACTCGCTTGCGAGTATAATAGATCACTTAAAAACTCAAATTAATCTACTAAAACTTACTACGCGCACACATAGGCAGGCAAAAAAAAAGAGTGAACGATTATGTAATCAATGTGAATCCAGAACTGTATATTGAAGCCATTAATGAGATACTGTTATTCTTTGTTGAGGCCTAGCTCCTCTGAGAAGGCTTCATTGTTTGGTTCTCTTCCTAAAAGTTCTTTCAGGTTATCGATTTCATCCCGAGAACCTCCTCTTGCCAATATAATATCTCTGTACTGAACGCCAATGTCGCTGTTCAGCGGATCAGACTTGAACTTTGTGTAGTAGATATCTGCAGCAAATACTTGAGACCATAGATATCCATAATAACCAGCCTGGTACCCACCCATTATATGTCCAAACGAGTTGAAACCTTTAGTGATCTCTCCGCCGTTACTTAACAAAGCAATCTCTTCTCTTGACTCGTTCCATAATTTTGTGATATCTAGATCCTCATTTGTCGTGTGCAGTTTGATATCAAACAAACCGAAATGTAGCTGCCTTAAGTTGAACAGTCCTCCATTCACATGTTTTGTACGGATCAAAGAATCAATCAACTCATCACCGATTTTTTCGCCGGTTTCATAATGACTGGATAATTCCCGCAATTCGTTTTTGGACCATGTCCAATACTCCAACATTTGAGAAGGTGCCTCAACAAAATCCCAAGAAACTGCAGAAGGGCCGTGGAATCTTGCGTATTGCACGTTTCCAACCAAGTCATGGATTCCATGGCCCAATTCATGGAAAAAAGTTGTAACTTCATCATGCTTCAATAATGAAGGCTTATCTTTGGTCGGCTTGGAGAAATTACACACCAATGCTGTAACAGGATATGATCTGGACCCGTCACTGTTATAGTACCCTGGTAAAAGCCCAAAGTTGGCAGCGTGACCATACTTACCTTCTCTCGGATGAAGATCGAAATATAGCCACCCAACAAACTTCGTTGCAAAAGCACCATCCTGTCTCCATACTGCAAACTGCTTCACATCCTTATGCCACACCGATTTTTCATCTGAAGGAGTTTCGATGAATTTGAGATTGAATAGGATTTCGAAAAACTTCAACATGTTATTGATGGTTGATTCAATAGGGAAAAACTCTGAAATTTTCTGCTGATCCACTTTAAAATCTTTCTCCAATAACATATTATCATAGAATCTATGATCCCAAACATAGTATTCATGACTGGCGTTGTCACTGCTGAGACCAAGCTCTTTCAAGTGTTGTTGTTTCAACTCTTTCAAACCTTGCAATTCTTTCAGTCCTAACGGAGCTAATTTTGATCTCAAATCGTTCAAGAAGGCTATCACTGTTGAGGAATTTTTAGCCATTCTTTCTTCTAGATTATAGTCTGCGAAATTTTTGTAGCCCAAAATTTCAGCCAACTGAGATCTTAGTTTGATTGCCTTCTTAAGTAACTCGCCATTCTGTGGGACTTTGTTCTGATCGCCAATGAACGCCTGTCTTCTCGTTTCTGGGTTCTGAGCGTACTTCAATACGGGGAATAAGTCTGGGTACTTGAACGTCATTTTGTACTTGTCGTCGACTTTCTCAAACTGGTTGATAACGTCTCGTGGAACACCTTTCAATTCTTCCTCAGTGAACAGCAGGTATTCTGTTTGCTCTCCCAAATTTTTACTGAACTCGACTGACAAGTTGGACAAATTTTTCTTGATTTCTTCAATCTTCTGGCGTTGAGCTAACGGTAGAGCTAGCCCGTTGCGGCGATAATCATCGTTAACTTTAACAATATACCTCCTAGTTTCAGAATCAATCGAGTCGTCATCGCCGATGGATTGGTACAACTTGTTGAAAACCTTGTAGACGTCTTCTCTGAGCCCGCTCTCAATACCAAACTCGCTCAATTTCTGCTCTGCCTCCGTAGATGCATCTCTCAGCTCTTTGTCGTCAGATACATGCTGGTAGAAAGTCAGCTGATTCACGAGTCCGTCATGGGTGTTATGAAACTCTGCATACGGTTTCAGGACATTCACAATTGTAGGAACCTCAATTGAAGCAATGCTGTCGTCCAATTTTGTAGCTTCTTTGATGTAATTGTCGGTCTCTAGCTTGATTTGCTGCGGTGTCAAAGTCCAAGTAGGCGCCTTCTGCGGCGGGTTGAAACTCGACATTGTTACAAGCCCTCTTATCAGCGATGTCTTGACTATTGGATACAAATGGTACGCCGCGATCGATGCTATCAATACCCCTGTCGTTGTTGTGTATCTCTTCAAGACCATCACCGCTGCCGCCAGGTGTGTGTTTTCCTGTTCCCCCAACGCTCACTCCTAAGCAGGACTCTCGACTTTGTTGCACACACAGCAGAGCGAGCGAGCGAGAGAGAGAGAGAGAGAGAGGCGCTAGAAGGAGAATGAGGCGAAAACTAAAAATTACTTAATATATTATCTAATCCAAATTTTTTCAATAACGTTGATTATATAATATATTACAAACTGTTTACATAATTGCTTATATCATCTTTTTCTTATGTAAGTTTTGTAATTTTTTTTTTTTTTTTTTTTGATTTTTTTGATTTTTTTGGTTGATTTTCCCGTTTTGACGTTTATGCGGAATTTTCCCAGAGAATTTCCCTTTTTCAAATATGATTCGAGGAGAAAAAAAAAGCGGATGGCTCCAAATAAGAGAATCAGTTAGAAACAGCTCGAAGATTGACCGATAGACTTTAGAAGAACAGGTTAGTGTGAAGTGTGTGGTTTTTTTCTGGAATGCGAGTGTATTAGAGTCTCACTAACGCGATTTTCTTTTTCAAGATGTCTCAAATCCAGGTTGCTACCCCATCGCAAAACATATTGAACGACAAGGTAAGTATCACAGTTTAGTGGACTGCGCTCTGCAAATACGGGACTCTGGAGGCGGGAAGTGTTTTTGCGCACGAACTAACACAGCTGGTAGTGGGATGTTGTTCTTTCCAACACAATTGTGAAAACCGGGCTAGGCTTTGGTGTTGGTGTTGTTGCCTCTGTTTTGCTGTTCAAGCGTCGTGCTTTCCCAGTTTGGTTAGGTGTTGGATTCGGTTTGGGTAGAGGGTACGCCGAAGGCGATGCTATTTTCCGCTCTCCTGCTGGACTTAGAACCGTTAAAGCTTAAGGTATTTTTACAAAGCGTATTTATGGTATAGAAAAAGAAATGACAGACTAGATTCCACACAGACTGCTTCTCTCTGTGCAGCGTAGTCGGACGGGAAGGAATGGGGTGGCGAGTCACAGGGTTGCACGGCTACGTGGTGTAGTGGAAACGATTAATTGATTTGTTTTATGATGATATGATGATCATGATGCTGATAATGGTGCAAAGTTTGAATTGGATGCGTAGTGTAACAAGCTGTTTCAGTCTATATGGCAAAGATGAATTGATAGAAGATGCGAAAATATGATGGCGAGATGTAATAGGACATCGGCGAGTTAGATTTCCCAGTCCTTGACAGAGTTCCCGTCAACCTTGTCCAGGATGCTGAGCGCCATTGCGTCTGCAACAGCATGGACGTCGTTGAACTGCACTGCCGCAGTAGTTCTCTCCAGCGGTTTGGTCTCTATTGCTGTCACCAAAAACTGCGTCTGTTGCAAGGACAAGTTTGAGATTTGCGAGGACTTTCTTCGTGTAGCAGTGGCGGAGAGTGTAGACGAGGGAGACAGCAGTGGCGGAGGGATCGTCTCCATAGAGAAGTCTGTCCCGCCCGTTGTCAATGAAGGGCGGGCAGGTTTGGACTCCAGCTGTTCCACTGCGGCTGGTGTTACTGGTGCAGGTGGCAACAAATCGGTATGCTCTTTGCACATCTCGTGAAGCGTGATCGGCGTAGAAAAGTCCTGGGTATCGTCAGTCTCTGCTAGCTGGGATAGTACGCCGTGGCCGTTGCTGGCGGCGGCGGCACTGGCGATGGAAACTGGCTCTAATAGCGCTGAAGCCCTCGTCTCTGAAGACGATAATGAGCTTGAAGAAGGCTGCTGTGCATTGAAATCGCAGTATTTCACTGACACTAGTGTGTTCTGTTTGACCGCCTGTCTCTCGGACAGGGGCGATGGTATCACGTTAGACGCGTCGTAGTTGTTGTTGGTGGTGTTGTTGGCACTAGTCCTGACGTTG